>NQII01002380.1:218069-243157 GCA_002778355.1 Clitarchus hookeri
CAGGGACGCTGCCGATGGTGAGCCAACAGAGACACCTGTGGGACAGAGCTCCCCACAGGGCAGCCCTCTGTATGGCTTCGCCGCAGCACCCTCGGCAGGACCAACAGTGAGGGACTTTACTCCAGAGGGCGTCGGCCAAAGCGACGGGGGGAGCGTAATGAGGTTTCGCAGCCTTTCACCGGGGTCCTCTCCCCCCCCTCCTCTTCATCCGCATCACGCCGACGTCCCCACCACAGCAGCAGCAGCGGCGACCAGGAGTCGGAGGAGGAGGGGTCTACCACCCCTCTCCGCTGCTCCAAGCGGCCACGCAAGTAGTTCCGTCCGGCATGCACCACGTGTGGAGGGGACAACCCCCACCCACAACTGCATGCCAAGAGACGCCAGCACCCTGGAACCTCAGCAGTAGCAGTGGCAGCAGCAGGAGTCAGCTCCCAGAGGCGCGGGCCTTATTCGCTGAGGCCCCGCCACCAGCTGAAACCACCCACTACATGCTGTGCCTAGCAGAGTGGAGGGACACCTGAGGGACTGCGCAGTCAAGTGGTCACAGGAGGAGGGGCCGTTTGACGTGAACCGCACGTTCACGAGTCCTTTTGCCCACTGACTGCCGCAGTATGCCCACACCAGACGTACCACACCGACAGGCTTGTGGGCACGAGTGCATTAGTGTTTATTATTTATTCAGTTTATTTCGTCAGTGTATTTGTAAATAATGTCAGTGTGTAATTCATTTATAATTTGTTTTGTCATCAGGAGACAATTTGCCCAGCCACAGCCAGAGACATGTGACATTCTACATTTGGCAATGCTGTGGCTGGTGCAATGAAAACATTTAGAATAAGTATTATCATTTTTATTATGTATTTGTGTAATTGTAATTATGTTTTATTGTGTTAATTTAGTTCATATCATTTTTCATCCCATAATCATCTTTTAGTGTATATTATGTTTCACTGTACCACCGCATGGCGTCGGCGGCGTCTAGGCGGCGGAAGCCGACGCACATTTCCGGCAGTATTAGCCAGGACTTGGACAAGCTCGGACGTTACGCTCTCCCCACTCCGCAGAAGCCCTAGCAAGGACATCATCTGTCGAAAAGTATCGAGTCGCATCCAGAACATTTTAAATCATTATCATCATCTCTTTCTTGACATAACTTGCATAGCGCCGAGGGGAAAGCGACGTGATTATTTATCGGGAATCAAAAGTGCATTTCGAGCTTCACATGATAAGACCACGTGGTCGCTTGTTGTTCCGGGCCATTCAGGCCACGTGTCTTCTGTATAGTTGAGTGTACATAACGGGGTAATAAATACCTTAACAACCAGCACCACTGTTTTTATTGATAATCAAGTAAGGCGTGCAAGGTGGCCCACAACCTCGGCAACATGTGTATGACGGAGTGTTTACCAGAGTCCCTAGGCTGTCGGCCGAACGACCCTACATCTCATCAGCTCACCGCAGAGCTGTGGCGCCGGGCACACACATATTACTTCACAACTCTGGAAACACCGCAGATCAAGTTGGCTTTATCATCGTAGCCAAGCTTGGTCACGTCACATACACGTGTTAAGCCTTCAAGAACCTTTATAGGCATAGATAGCTTACATTTGCAAACGATTAGTGCTATGTCCTCGAAAATCAGTATCGCTGCACCAGTGTGTCATATCAATAACGAGATGTTTCTAAGCATGACAAGTACTCTTTAATTTTGCTGATAATTATTTTTCTTTATAATTGTACACATAAATAATAAGTAAATAAGTTATTTTCTCTTTGTAGTATAGCAAGTGATAAGTGTTTTCCACACCTACATCAAAAGTAGGCCTACATTCTGTGGTGGGCAGTATCGTTAGCTTTCTCTATTTAAGTCTCGACAACAACACATTCCAATGATGGCAGTGTGACACATTTACCACAGACCAGGAAGTCTGAGCAAGTGCTTGCCTACACACTGCTCAATACCATTAGCCCACTTCCATTTCGGTCGCAAAACATTCCAATGACATATTTACCATAGACCATGGGGTTGGTGCGCAGCCATGAGTATATAATAATCTTAGAAATAAAACATTTGTATTCTGAAAAAAAAATAATTTAATAAAATTGTTGTTTGTAGAGGATAATTATTTCTTGTAGTTAGTTTGCATAATATAATCTTTCTGCTCCCTACCAATTACGATATGTAGTCCAGTCTCCTGTTCTTACCATCTTCTTACAATTAGCAGACAGTTGTAAAAAAAAACCATTATTATTTATCTGTGATTGCTTCCTTGTCAATAAAACTATTTTTTGATATGGAAACCCTATCCAGCTCACGTAAAGTTTATTGCCCTTACATTTCAAAACGTTTTCTACAAGATAAGTGCTGGGGAATTTCGTAAGCTGTATTTCCTCACTGCAAAATCCACCCTGAATAACTTGGCCATACACATCTTCGAGATAGTAGGTACAGGGTTCATAATGTTGAATTTTGACAATCCTGTACAATTCTTTTCACCAGTTCAGTGCTTATCCTTTGATAAATGTCCCTTTTATTCTTTAAATGTGAACATAGTCTCCAACATTAGTTTTTGGCTTCCGTCTATCAATCATTTTTTCATTTTTGTTAACTGCTTGTAGAAGCGAGTTGTCTTTAACAACGATGGGACGCATACCTATCGTACGGTGTATTTTGTGGTTGGTCACAGAAAACAGTGTTGTTAATATTCCCAACCATTTGTAGCTTCCTTGTGCTGAGAATTGGTTCCACATCGCTGTTATCAAACTGCGATTATACCTATCGACAACAGCACACTTCATACCACTATGTGTAGAATAATGATTGATCTGTTGGAATTCTGAATTATAGAACTCGCGTCTAAGATCTGTTTGCAGATTTTTCGGTGGGCCTTTGTCACCCAAAACACGTTCCATCGCTTTAGCGACATCTTTACCTCATTTGGTTTTGACTTATACAGAAAAGGCGAACTTGCTATAGCAATCGATCACAGTCAGCACATTCTTGAATCCATTATTCACACGGTCATATGGAATCATTATGACCAAATCTGCCTGGTATAAATCACGCAATCCAAAGACTGTCACTTTGCGTCTTGGATAATTCCGTCTAGCCGGCTTGTGCAGTTCGCTAGCGATTTCTGCCTGACTTATTGTATGTTGTCTCCTTTACGCAATTCCTCCAGAATATTAGTAATTTCGTTCGTGTGGGAATTATTTCAAGCTCTTCGTGAAGCAATCAGCAGCCGCAATCTATCAACGTGTTCGTTAACATCATCCCAATATACATGCTCTAGATGTCCATCTTCGACTTTTTCTAGCAGACCAGAAACAGACAGTACATTTACCTCTGGCAACAGACGTGAAATAATGCTGAATTTTGTATGATCAGTATCCTTATACTCATTGCTCGATGGATTGTTCTTTTAAATGTGCACCCATTACTTTGAGCGGCCTATTGTACTGTTGCAGAGCAGCTTGTGAATACGTAGTAGGTTGTATTCTGAAGAGTAATTCAATTCGTAAAGGCCAGGGACTGCACGATTTGAATTTCACCATTTCGGAGGAAAAAATATTTCCTTGTTTCCCAGAAACCATCTTTTATTTAGTTTGTAAACTCCATGTTCTATCATTGAACCAAGGCGAATACTTTGCTAGGTAACCATGATCATGTACATTTCGAGTATTAACTCAATCTTTTTTACACTTCAAAACTGACAATGGAATATTGCCTCCATCTGCCACTTCTTCTACATCCAATTTACGCTTTCGTTTCCTCCCTTGCTGCTGTATGGCTTCATCAGGTTTTTACTTCAATGCGACAGGTGAAATTACAAGTTTCAAATTATCAGGTCGAGATGTGAGCGGTTTGAATGCATCCTCCAAAACTATGTCAGGTTCCAATGCTCGCTTGGCCAACAAATATTTTCCACACACATTTTAGATAACGCCACATAATTCATCAGCAGTGTCCGCCATTGTACTAAATACAAAACAGTAAAAGAAACAGTTTATAGATCATTTTACTATTTAGGTGAAGTCTTCGTCTTTGGATTAAATGCTGCTGTAGGCCGAGGCACACTAGTTGTAGGAGTAGCAGTAGGTCGAATGGAAGTCGGCTTGATGTTATTTTTGATATTGTATTCTAACTTTGTTATGCGCTGTATAATATCATCTCGGATATGACTAGTGTTTCCATACTTTCTCAACATAATTCATGATAGACAAAGCAGTAATAAACTTGCTGGTTATTCTTTCTGCTACTGCATTAATTTTTGTATCTAACATAGACAGTTTGCTCAAACCTTTAGTCAATGTACATAGATGGGCCTCTGTTTTGTCAGATGTTGTCTGCATTGCTGCCAATGCCCCTAAAGTTTCTGAATTAACTGACTGAACGTACAACATATTAACGGCATCATCACTATGTTTCGGTTCACCCACATTCTTAAGTCGCTTACCTACAATGCTGCAGTGGCCATCTTCCATCTGCACCTGGCAGCTATCTCCCCGTCGTTTCAGACCATTATATCCGAATTTAAATATGGTATACACCATCTCTTACTGGTGAATGATTATGAACTGATCAAAACCTCGATGGTACCTTCCTTTAAGTAGAGCAAAGTCTTTTGCTATCACTAGGAAACCGTATGGCCCACTCCAACAAGCACACACCTTCAAACTTTTCGAAAGGCATGTCTGTATTTACATGGTCGGAATATGCATGGCGTAAATTCATTTCGCCCATCCGAAACAAAACTAGAACATTTGCATTATCGTGAAGTAACTGTTTTGGTATGCGAGAATAAGTTTGACAGAGGTAAATACAATCCACCAACGCATGCCTGTCCATACCGAAATATTCCTGCCTACAGGTCTGCTTCTCACATGCCACTTCATCGAAAACAAACACAGAGTTTGGTTTAGCCTTATTAGGAGGAATCACATTCTCATTATCGCTGCATGGAAAATACTGTAGACCATCCACAGCTTCTAGAATCCGAGCAAGTCTCTTGTACTTCGGTTGTTGAAGCGATTTCGAGTATAGGTACACATTCTCGAATCGAATACCATTGGTATCTTCCAGTAAATTCAAAAGCACGGATGTTTTGCCACAATTAGGTGGTCAACAAAATAAGACACTGTATGGTATTTGGCAGCAGAGGACCATGACGTGATTCGTGGGAAGTAGCTTCATCCTCAGCAATGATATACACTAGGAGACTAGTGTCCTGCTTGACAATCTCCGTTCGACTAATATAGAAAACATGCAAACGTGTTGGTACTTATACAGTGACCATATTAAAGTCAGGGGAAGTGAGAGGCCATCACAAAGTCTCAGCAATCGGTCGGACACTCTCCAAAAAAATGTATAATGGAGCTGTCTAGTGTGTTGGTGTCAGTATGTTTTAATGCCTTGTAGGGGTAAGACCAAAAGTGGACGTGAACTTGTACATTCACTTGTAAACAAGCTTCCATTCGAGCTGCAGATTACCGGTTACGAGCACTGCAGGCCGGACACAAAGCTTACAAAAATACTTGCGTGTGGTGACAGAGGTATTAACGCTTTAGACGAGGCGTGTAAAAAATCACGATATTGCTTATGCAAGTATTTACAACTTAAGCGACAGACACGCTGCAGACACTGTTCTTGCCAGCAAAGCCAAGAAGATTGTAAAATCACCTCAGTCCAAATTTGGTGAGCGTCTAGCTGTATTGGGAGTTTCCAAGATAGCGAAAACCAAAGTCAAGCGAGGTATGGGCATACAATTTAACCAGAAGAAAAATAAAAGGAGAACACTGAGAAAATCATGTAATGCACCCTGTACTGGGAACTCTTGGAGGTCTCATTGGAGATCTTGGCAGTATAGCCAGGGCAGTAAACAGTTCTAAAGAACAAGGTAAGCAGTTGGCCGAAGCAATTCGACCCAACCGAAAGATGAACGCACCCTTATGAACATAGACATAACCAATTTGCATGCAAGCTAAGAATTCAAAATTTTCGCGGCATGTACACGCGTGATGGACTACCATGGAAACCTAAACATAATGAGTCGGCAGTCATAAATTTAGATAATATCAGAGGTTCAGGCATGCACTGAACAGCATACAAATAAAGTGGAAACAGAGCCGATTATTTCTACAGCTTTGGAAACTTACGTCCCCCGTTCGAGTTGAGAAAGAATTTGCACAGTGTGAAAATGAGTTATAATTACAATGACAAGCAGCTGCAGAGCGAGTGGAATTGTGAACACTTGTGCATTCGCTTCTTAAGCGAATAATGTGATTTATTTTAAAGGTGTGTAGATAGCATTCTAGTGTCCTTCACGTCTATAACTCTGGTCATGTTGGGTAAGAGCTTCTCTCCACGCATTTCCCTGCATTTAAATTAGACGGTTCCTGGTCTCTGGCACTAATCCATTTCCAGACATATTTTTAAGTCCCAAATGTGGACTTCTCCAACTGTATGTTTCGTTATGTTCGAGCGGACAATGGAGCCTCGGACGAAGTGTGTTTACCAATCGGCTCCTACGAGATAGAAGACATTGCTACATTCCTGAAACACTTGCTACAGCCTGATGTAATGTTGCTTCTTCGAGGGAACGCCAATATTATGAAGAGTGAAATGATTTGCAGTGCAAACATTGACTTCACAAAACACGCTACACTAGCTTCCATGCTAGGTTTCGAGAATAAAATGTACGAGGTAGGTGACGTGAACCAGGCGTTCGCTGGTACCTTTGTGCCCACTGTGACTGCCACAGTAGTGTCCTCCACTCCCCACTCCAGATGCACCACACAAGCAGGCATGTGGGCAAGAGTGATAGTGTATTCAGTGTTATGTAATCAATCAGCGTTCGTCAATATCGTTTATTCAGTGCTATGTAATTAATCAGAGTTTACCAATATAATTACATCTGTGCGACATAATTGATCGGAGTGCATCAGTATAGTTTATTCAGGGTTATTTGTATTTATTCAGTGTCATGATTATCAAGTGTATTTGTTCCACGTGTGTAAATTGCACCAGTGTCATTAATTATTCAGAGCTTAATAATTTAATCATTATTATTTATTGGTTCAGTGTATCTAGTCAGTATTTATTTATATCATATTTATCGGGTTTAAAGACAGTCATCACATACCCAGCCAGCCAGGGACATGTGACATTACTAAGTTGGCAATACAGTGGCTGCTGCGATGCAAATATTTAATATTAATATAACCCTGATTAATTGTGTATTTGTGCAAAGGTAATTATGTTTTTTTTATGTAAGTTGTATAGGGTAATTGTGTTTGAATATGTTAATCTAAGGTATATCATTTTCTTACATCTCATTAGCATTTTTTTAAGTCGCATTTATGTTTCATCTTTCCACCACTTGGCATCGGCGCAGCTCTCAGCCTAGTACGCTTCATGACTTCAACGCGGGCGGACGTGGTAAGTCTCTCGCTTCACAAGAACCTCGGTGCCAGCCCCTGAGGCTGCAACCTCACTCAGTAATCTTATCATTACATCATCCACGAAATAACTTGTATTTTATGTTGTATCGCACCGAGGGGAGAGCAGCGTCACACGCCTTAATTAATCGTAATCCATTAGTGTGTCATATTGTACGACCACACGGTCACCACATGTCTGTTCGGTTAAGTGTTCAATAAAATAATCATCTTTCATATAACCAATAGTGCGTTCATTAATCCGGGTGTGCGCAGCGGCCACACAGCTCGCATTTTCCTATTATCTGACGTGTGTTACCTCGAGTCCCCTATGGTGATTACCCACGACCCGATCTCATTGCTCAACACTGAGCTGGCGCCCAAGCACTTTCACAGCTCGAGGGACACCGCACGCCCAACCGTCTCCCTTCGACAAGGGACGTACCGAGTGCACGTCATCGGTAAAGTACATGAATCATCCCTGCTGGTTAATATTTCGCCGGTGAATGTTATAAGGATAAACTACAATCTGGTTAGCAGTTCCTACCTGAATGGTCAACCACGTCAAACACTACATCAGTTTTCCGCTCTTGTACCTTTAGGATTCAAGCTTGTCAAGGTGCCGAAAACATTAATTTATGCCCCAGTTACAGCTAAGAGTGTGCAAGAAATTGTTCGAGTAGTCGACCAGGAAGACAGGTTGATTAATTTCTGGGACGAACAAATAACTTTCCGTTTACATTTGAAGAAAGATGGGACTAAATTTTAAGAGGAAAAATAATATAAACACAGGCAGAGGCAACACGTTAAAGGTCAGTACGCTATTAGCAGTCAGTGTGTTACCATGCGAAAACTTACACATTTTCAAAAGTCCTGAATTCAAAATCTGCAAAACTGGACGCCGAAATACTTAACATTGCTTAACATCAGCTACGACGATTCTATTAAAAAACTGAATTTCACTAGTATTCACAGTATCTACCGGGACCGTATGCATTGTCATCAGAGGTTCGAATCCCAGTGCAAAACCAGAACATTTATACTGTACCGTGTAATTCATATTTGAGGTTCAGGAGAACGATTACTAAGTAAGAGGGTGTAGTACTTGTAACAACCCAAATCATCAGAAATTGTATAATGCACATGATTAAAAGAATTTCTTATGAATTGGGAGAGGTTGAAGTGGATTCGACAAGGGATTTTGGAATTATGGCTACTATAAATAACTGCATGTCTCTTACACGCAACCAACTATTGCAGCGAAAATGGCTGACTGGAGAGTCGAAGCAGACTATAAACTACCAGATTATGAAGGTAGAAAATTCGAAGTATGTATCTCACTAGCCATGCTGTTAGGTTTCGCAGAGGATTATAGGCATGTAATTATTAATTCCAAACAAGAATTGGTAATTCGCTTAGCCAACATGCAAACGAATGCGATCCGGGATGTTGCTGTTGAACCAGAAGCTACGACACTGTTGATACAATCCTTCGAATGGATGCTACCTCATGTGCAATTAAAAATGTCTGAGCGTGTAAAGTTTTTTAAATACGTCGAGAAGGGACGAAGCGTCGATATCGCTTTCCAAACATGGAGTTTGGAAACTTACCCGAGTGTGCCGCTCTCCATCAGTGTAGATTGGAATGTAAAGTCTAATTTTGTAAGCGAGAAGCTTCACTACATCATAGTTGTGCTGCAGACGGGAAAACAAACTGTAGTCAGTGCAGATTGATCAAAATTTGACATGACACGGAGATTTAAATGTACTTTTTACAAATGATGCCATATCAAATGTTTGCAGATTTCCAGAAAAGCTACTATGGACTAACACCATCCCCGGTGCTACAACCGAGTGAATATATGAGCACCGCACCTCTCCTAGTTTTCGATGTGAGCAAACAAAATGGCAGATTGAACACAGGAGTGGTTGACTGTCGCATAGAAATGGTGTCAGCAGAGAATTTTCTCTACAACACTTGCGCAAATGCCTTGATAATTCACTATCGCCTGGTCACATACAATTGTACGAGACAAAATCGTTAAAGTACTGATGTGAATGTGGACATCCATTCAGTCACACATTGCACATCAACATGTTCGCTAATGTGCAGGGTTTCACATCTCCTCTCGGATTCATCATTAAAGAAATATGTATTGTGTTTATGAATGGAAGCACAAGTTCCTGCAAGTTCTTACCACCGTTTGCTTGGCAGCTATTGACAACAAGAGTAAAGTCACGAATCGGTGGTTGACGAATCACTATCGTGGACTTGCAGGGTACGATAGCGACACAGAATATGAAAAAAATAAGCAGCATACTCACCGACATGTTCTCTATTGAGATGGATGTGGTAGTGTTTGTAACAGGTCCAGAACAAAAAAGATTTTTCAGTATTTACTGCAGTGATAGCATAAAAATTTATGACCTGCAAACTGATTATGATTGTCCATCACTGAAAAAATGAAAGTGCGGTAAACAAACATTAAGCACACTTGCAATGCATATGAGAATTTTTTTGCTTGTCCCTGCTTCAACACTCTCATCTTACAGAGGTGGGCTATGGACTGTGAAGATGATGGCGACATACTGGAAGATAAAAATTAGGTCAGCTGCTAATGGGTAAAAATTACAGTACAAACCGGAATACAAACATGTAAATGTGGTCAGAAACCATCGTAAATATAAAATGAAGAAAGAATTGAGGTCAGCTGCTAATGGGTAAAAATAACCGTACAGGCTGGAATACAAACATGTAAATGAGATCAGCTGCCATCGTAAATATAAAATTAAGAGAATTGGGGTAAAAATATTAGTTGAAGTACAGCTCTCCTGCGTGCACGTTGTGTCATAGTCAATCATGATGAACGGACTTATAAAAGAATCGAATTCTGCTGTTCAGTACAAGGAATTTTCCGAGAAAAGCATTACAAGCATATTAACCAACGACTTTAGAGTACATTTACCAAAATGGTATGTTTAACTTATTCAGCAGAGGGGCGTGGAATATCTTAACAAGACCCTGGTATAGTTAATTTCATATAAGAAGGCCACATTTTGACAGTAAATGAGTGGCAACTTAATATATTCAAAACAATTAACGTGTCATTTACAAAATCCTGTATCAGCTGATGCACGAACGAACAAAAGTTAATATTATGTTGGCTATTCTGAGAGCAGTGCCGAAGCACATCACACAAGCAGAAAATAGGCAGATAAGAAAGAGTTCGGAAATTAATTAATACATTTTATTTTACGTGGTCATAAAACAGCAGTTTTTAGTTTTAGAAACTAAACTTCGTGATAAAATAGTTATGTATAGGTGTTCAAAATGAGATGCACAATAAAACGATACGTATCCAAATGTAACGAAAATATCCTAAGTTTCCAAACTCTCAAACCAGGTGCTGCTATCTTGTGCATTAAAGGCGCACCATCTATTGCAAATGCCCTTTCACGCCATCTATTTTCAATATTCCGAACTACACCCAGAAACATATTATAGTTTTGTTGTTTAAAATAACGTATTTACGCGCATATACAAATAATTTTATTTCCCCGCGAGCTCTGTATAATTTTTAAAGTAACATATATTTCGTGTACCGCGTTTACGAACGACCCTACACACGTCCACCAAGCTCCGTTTACGAATGCAGCGTCACCCAAGCAGTTCACCAATTGCAGCACGTAGCAGCACCTCCTGGACGCGCTGACTCGCCACATCAAAGCCTATTCTTTACATGCCAGTTGATGGCGAATGGATACATAAACGAAAAGGCGAGGCGATTGTCAACAGTCAAGAATGTGGCCTTCTTATATGGTACACAGTATATAGTCCAGAGCTCACGAGAAGGCGAGGCTCTGGAATTCGGGCAGGGTGGGTGAGCGGGAGGGTGGGCCGCAATGTCGCCTCCACTCTGTACTACCAGTACTAAAACTATCAGTTCGCAGGGAGATTTTCCTTTCATATGACACGCATACAAATATACTCTATAATGTCATGGTATATGCCTCTATTATT
The DNA here is from genome assembly GCA_002778355.1 of Clitarchus hookeri. Classification (NCBI taxonomy): domain Eukaryota; kingdom Metazoa; phylum Arthropoda; class Insecta; order Phasmatodea; family Phasmatidae; genus Clitarchus; species Clitarchus hookeri. The sequence goes on from NQII01002380.1 coordinate 229,527, forward strand.
TCTTTTGACAGTAGCCTTTAAATTCACCATTTTAGGTGCCCGTTTGTCTGGTGCGCGAAATGTTTTACATTGTGTTTGAAGAACACATTTTTAAAGCGAGCTATTTATTGTACATATTCGCAATCTGTTCCAGTACGAAAATTAATCACATTTCACAATAGTTACAATTGTAAAACATATTTTACTTTACCAATACTAATTTGATAATAACTTAATAAAAACAATATATAGTTTTGTGATATTACTAGACCATGACTCCAGTGGCTCGAGTGATTCATCTGACGACGAATTTTCCTCTTCCGAATCGGAACTGGCGCTGCCACTTCCCGAAAGTGAATAAATTATCATCGAACAACAACATCCACTTTTTGAGTTAAGCGGTAAGCAACTTAGACAGCGTTGGGGTTCCCGGAAAATCACATATGAACTTCGTCGACCCAGCAGTGACATTGTTACAAGATGGACTGAGTTTTGTACGGGGGAGCAGCATACATCAATTTTAAACAATGGATAGGTAGGTTACTTGGGAGACCATGTGCTTGCCACTAACGTGTGACGTCTACCTGACAACATCAATTTAAGTCTGGTTACTGCACACGGCCGTGAACCCAGAATTATGTAACTCAGCAGTACTGATTCTGACAGTGTGACCATGGAGAGTGAAATTATATGCAGAAGCAGATGTAAGTGCATGGAGGCATTATGTGAACAAACTTTTAGAATTCTGCTACTACTTGCTGAGATATATAAATAACGGCTATGATAACATACTTGTGACAGCAAGAGACCAAGCTTTCCTGCATCGAGTTCATTGTCGATCACCGGCTAAACAAGACTACGTTCCACCCTAATGACTATTATGTCAAAATGGAACCTGGTTTAAATAGTGACATATTCTTACTGGAAAGGAGGCCAACTGAGAACATTTACATAGGACCGCGGCGGACTGTATCATACGTTGTATGCACACGAGTCGACATTTTTCGAGCCCTGTCAGCAGATTGTGAACTGTACCTGCTATGGACAATGTTATGAATTTTACATGCGCCCAGAAACCAAGCTGCTGAGTTCTCTATAAGAGGTTATCGCATTTGCTAAAAATCAAGACGTCAAACCTTTTCATGCTCCAGACTGTGAGGTGACCCGGTCCATTCATTCCATCTACCAGCCAGTCGTCAGTTACGACCCACGTGTTATCTGGAGACTAGTCACCAACTGCAGTGAGTGCGCTACTTCAAAAACTATCCAGCCGCAGTAAACGCAAGACTGTCAACACGACTGAACCTGCAACCTTTCACAAAAGCCAATACTTCCATCAATGTCATATCTAGGTGAAGAAGAGTTAGCGCAGCTATATTTCCCGTCAGTGGATGTTGTGACTAGCAGAGGGCCTATCCGGATTACAACAGACTCCCCCAGTACTGATAAATTGTGTAAAAGATGTTTTGAGACAAATTTTTAAAGATGTATTAGATGCACTTTAAGAGGGAAAAAAGTTAGTAATTAATTATAAAAGCAAATATAAAAAAATATATATATTTATAATTTTTTAACTAGAAAAAAATACTTTTGTACTCTTTCATCTAAAGTTGAAAAAAAAATTTATGATTGGAACAAAAATGTCAAAATTGTCCTGTCTGTGAAGAAAATTTCATGCTGATAGTTTTCTATTAAAGTAATATTTTCATGTATGTTTTGCTGTATAACTCATAAAAAAAAATTGCAATTGTGTGCATGGAAGAAAGTTATAATGAAAAAGTGTGTGTGTTTAGGGGTTATTTTTTGAAGGGGGTGGGGCGGCCTTGTTACATGTTTATGTAATTTATACCTGAATAAATATATATGTAAAAAATCATGTGTTTCATTCCCAAACAAATTCTTTGTGTCCAGAAAAATAAGAATTGCCTAACTTTTCAGATAGAACGTATAAAATGCTATTATTTTACTATTCTGAGACAAGTTAGTGCAAAAGTGCCAGACAAATCACCTACTTACAAAAAATGTAATAGTACTTGAATGTTCAGAAAAAGAAATTGATATATACAACCACGTTTAACTATTATATATATCTTGAAAAGGAAGCCAAAGGTACAATAACACTTCTCGAGTTATATAAAAAATATATATAACTAGCATATAAGCTTGTGTTTATAACACTTAAGATGAAAACCGAATATATTTGATCAGAATACTCGTACTACTTTTATATACAAAATGTTGTAAACATATAGATAGTTTTATTTCTGTGTTGAAATATTGAAAGGTATATAATTATGACATTTGGATAAGTTTTGATAACTAAACATTGTAAAATCGATTATATCTAGTTACCTCCTTGTTTTGTATCCTCTGGGCTATGGCCAGTTTTAAACAATGTAAAAATGTGTGCTGGGTGTGTCTCTTTGACTAAAAGCTATTAAGTTTAACAAAACTAATTGCCTTGTTTATCTTTATAAAATCGGCTCCTTCATCAGCCCTCGTCTATAAAAGACTGAAACAAGGCTCAGAATGCTCATTATGTCCTCATTCGTCTCTTCTGATCATCAGAGTACACTTGCACTAGTGATGCAACGAATGTCGATTTTTCCACATTCGCGAACGCGAATACGAATATTCACCTCCGACATTCGCGAATGCGAATGCGAATGTTGGTTTTTCAATTATGGCGCAAAAAGCGTGCGCCTACGAACTCGAATTTTACCGCGCGTTTAGAACTGGCCGGCCGGGCGGCCATGTTAAAACCGAGAGTAGCCCATATGCCCCGACTCTGAACGAAGTAAACAAATCGTGATTGCTGGCTTACTGAATGAAGTTAGCTGCTAATAATGTTTTCGTAAAGATTTAGTTTGAGGTTACCTTGATGCGTACCGCTCATACCTACCAATAGTGGCGACGCTATTCTTACCCACGCCGTAAACCAATGGCCTAACGACCAGAGGAATCCCCGAGCTCGAACCAACTGCACCTGTCATGTTGCCTGAGTCACGACGTGACGCTGCGAACGCGGGGAGTCCTGGACATATTATCGCCCCTCGCCACAAGAAATTACAAATCGGGGAAAACCAGTGCACCCTGCCTACCCCTATCCCACCGCAAACACAAGAGGGTAAGTCCCGAGTTCTATGGAAAATAGAACAGAAACGTATATATACAGGAGCCACGGAGGACAGTTAAGTCAGTTACGCGACAGTTAAGAGAGTTACGCGAGAGTGAAGGACAGTTGAGGTCAGTTACGCGAGAGTTACGAGACATTGACGACGAAGCAGCATCGACAAGACAGTTACGATGCTGTCAGCCAAGGCACTCTCAATGTCGCTAGTATTATATAATGGCACATTCTTCGTTTTAAATGCATCGCAAGTTCATCGCCCCCTTCTCCAAACCAAATTTGTGGAGTTGTCTGACGGAAGCTAGCAACCGCATTTCTTCCTTCTTACGGTACATATATAATGATTTAAAAGTTATTTTTTATTACCTGCCACTATCTAGTCAGCAATAACCATTTTTTCCCTCCCCTCCTATCATTAATATGTGTTTCAGTATTATTAATAATGCTTCATACTCATGTGTTGCAGCTTGTTGATCTTGTCGCAGCAGTACGGCCGGTAGAGTCCCAGCCATTTCTTTCGTCTCTTCCCCTCCTTCGCCTAATGTTGTCTCTGAGGTAAGGCCGATGCCACCTCAGAGGTTATTTTTGTGTGGCATTTGCAGTATGTAATTTTCCGACTATTCAAACGGTAAGCGGCAAGAGAGCCAGTGTCCCCGCAACCCCTATAAGGATACACACCAGATGGGCGAACGAGTATGGTTTAGTTGAGGCAGAGACGGGCTTCAAGGGCATCCTGACGACGTATGTGTTTGTGAATGCAGATAGCACACCTGACATATGTACCTATCTTCAGGAGATGAGGCAGAATATCATTTGGCAGCTAGAACAGGAAAGCAGACCAGGGAGCCATCAAATTTAACCTGTTTCTTGAGTGTGCATATGAGAAGCCCGAACCTCACAGGTGAATCTGACGATCGTGCATCGTTATGTGATGCAGTGGTGTAGGGTAATCTAGTNCGTCTCGGCGAATGTTTGCGTCGGGGGGGAGGTTTCGGCGGGTTGCTGAAATTACCTCAATGCTGGTGGCTGGCGTCGTGCTGTCTCGGTGTCTCTCCCGGGAAGTCCTGGGCTCAATCCCTGGACGTGCAGTTCTCTCCTCATCACTCGTCGTTCCTCGTATCTAACTCTCATGACTCCGGCGTAACTCCCGACTCCATCGATAAATTGTGTCAGTAAGAAGACTATATGGGTCGTGGTTCTCGATGGAGTTTGAGCAGTATTAAGACACTGCAACTTAGAATTAACAAGTTAGATCCACTAAACGCCTCCAGCTACATAAGCCTGCGTGCTCAAATTAAAAACAGAGAAGCGATCATCAACCCCCAAGAACCGAGACCAAAAGTAATTTAAGTTTGCAATTCTCGCTCATTTTGTAGAAGGGAAGGACCCACAACGTGTCGACAAGCGTTATCTTGAGCTCGAAACCAAAGTCAATTTTACTGGACTAGATTACCCTACACCACTGCATCACATAACTATATAATCACAATAACCCTGAAAAAACTATCACAAAGGAAATAATAAATTACCGTATTTTGGCATGCATAGGCAGCACCATGATTCTGAGCCTCTAAAACTGAAAAATAAAAAATCTCGTGTACAGGCCACAGAAGCTTTTTTTATAGCCTGAGGTTTGTTAACGTGCTCCTGTGAAGTGATTGCAGGCATACTTGGTAACAGCACAGTAGTTGTGGATGCGCATCGCACGCAACTTTGCGCACAACCACAAAGGCATGTGACCTTGCCAGGCTGTTTACAGCTATGCCGGTATCGATCACTTCAGTTCATTCGCTTTCTCTCGTGTCATGCACGCTTCCCAGATACACAAACATAAGTGATAATGGGAAAGAGACAAGCGAGTTATAATGCAAAATTTAAGTTGAAAGTTGTGGAGTATGCATGTGAACATGGAAAAAGGGCAGTTGGTTGACAATTTGACGTCAACGATCAAAATTGTACAGCGTTGGTGCAGGAAAAGAAATACGTTGGAAAAATTGCCTAAAAAATTGATTTGTGAGGGAAAAAGTGTAAATACCTGGAACTGGAAGACGAGATGTTTCAGCATGTGCTTACTACTAGGAATAATGGATTTTCTGTCACAACAGAAATGCTTCTGTTTAAAGCTAGAAAAATTGCAACAAATAAAAATACTCCCGTAACAGAACTAAAGCAAATTATGGGTGGCTGCAATGATTCAATTATGAAGAGACAGGATTTAAGCATAAAGTGACTGACGTTTATTGCTCAGAAACTGCAAACACTGTTTTTTTTTTCCAGAGTGCAGTGAACAAACGTTCAAGAAAAACGGGCAACGACAGAACACTAATAAAAACACTCTCATTCCGGCGGAAATTCCCAGGCGGTACGACTCCCCCTTCCTCCGTTGCTTCGACCCAGCCCGCCTCTTCCTCTCCGCCCACACCATTCTATCTTCCCAGGCTAAGGTGATAAATATACAAGTCTGTGCTGGCTTGCTAAGCTTGCGTGCCAGCCCATGCGTCACAAACATGGGACATTTTGCAGCAACTTTGAACATAAATGTAGATAGATGAGTTACGACCATGCCACTTTGACCAAGAAATGGGATACGGACTGTATACCCTAGTAATTAGGCTATGTTGTTGATTACTATTGTTAATTTTTGGCAATATTACATTTCTGTGTGGAACGGCAACTAGCGATAAATATTTAGGCTTTTCAGTAAAGGTTATTAGTTTTTAATAATGTATTGCTGGGAAGAGGAGCGAAGCACTGTTTATTCTAATGAGGTGTCAGACTGTATGTGTGATCTTGTAAAAATTAATATAAAACTAATAACAAATATTTTTCTGTAATATAATGCAGCATATTTTGTGCAAAAAATATTATCACCCGTAGTAAACAAAATAAATTTCTGTGGCAAATAATGCGAAAGAGTTATAAATGTTTTCTATGTTTACAATATTTGTAAATCCAAATACAATTACTTTTGTTGTAGCCATGTTTTGTATTCCTGTTCATGAATTGGTGAATTCAAACCACTGCTTCTTTTCTCTTGATTGACGTACGGTCTCGGACAAGTAGTAACCCGCTCTGCTTCCTGGAATCTGTAAGGCATCCGTCAGCCATTGCTCAGTGATAATGAAAACAATGTCTTGTGCAAGTAAATGTAGTCAGTTATTATGATATTCATTTTTTTCTGTGAAGTTTTTTACACTACGTTTAGTAAGCAATGTTGAATGTAGAGGTAAATCGACTTATAATTTTTTTTTTCACCCTATAATAACTTTGATATAGACTATTTTACCAATATAACTTTATTGCCAATTACTGGGCGCTGAAACAAGTAAGTGTAGGAAGAGCTGAGTCTCTTATTGTGTGACTTATAAGTGAGAAGTGAAATATAGTAAAAAGTTGTATTGAAACTGCTCTTTTGTATGCATATGGCTTGTTATGTAATAAATGTCTATTTACCGTATTTATTGCATTGTAAGCCAACCTTTTTTTTATCAATTATAATCTTCCAAAATCACGCCTCGGCTTAGAATTGGGACAGGTAATATTACATACAGTTCCGACCAAGTATATATAAAACAAGCTGATAAAATTGACAATGTATATTTACCAGTAATGATGCAGCCCTACTACTAATATAATAAGGTGGTCCCAGTTCATAAAAAACTCCTTATTGCTTGGCTGGGTCTGACCTCTAACAAGGTCACGCTGGCTGTCATAGAGTATACAGTGTCTCACTATTCCCCGCCACTGGCACTCTCTTCCTCTTCGTCCTTTCTCCCTGCCCCGTCCGCACATTCTACCACTACCCAGCTGTCCCACATCCCTCCCCTTAGCCACGTCCACACCGCTACGCTCCCTTCTACCCTACTTCCTCCAGACTTGCCCACACAGCTACGCTCTATACCTCCCTCCAGCCACGCCTACACCATACCAAGCTTGCTTGCTCCCTCCCTCCACCTCTCCAATGCTCCAACACCACTCCACGCTCTCTTCCACACCTCCACTAACTGTTTTATCTCTTTTTCTTCCCCCTACTGTCCACCTTTTCTACCATCTGCATTCTCATCCTCTTGCTCCAAACACCCCCAACCCCTTTAAACGCAACAGTCACAACATGCAGCCCAGAATTTTCTTTCTCCTACTCTCCCTACCTTTACATGCCGGCACTAGCTGTCGCATCTTTTCGTCTCTTCCGCCCTGACAAAACCAGTCAGTGAACTTGAAATCTCTGGCACAATCAATGCCCTCGCTGCATGCTCTCTCAACTGATTTTGTGTGTGTGTGTGTGGGGGGGGGGGATGTAAAAAATTCGGCTTGCAATCCGTATCATATTGTTACGTGCTCACTGATTCACCTCTTAAGCGAGCGAGTGGAAGTGAAGGACAGCAGTTATATGATAGCGATGGCAGCAAGTCAAAGGATTGTTTTGAATGAATAACCAAGTAATAGGCCGGTGGCCAAGTATCTGTTACAGAAAGTGAGCAGACAGGATAATTCTTATCGCAGTTTCACACCTTGCTGACCCTGAGCTCCTCATATTTCTCCATTTATCACACAGGAATGTCATCATCATTACTTTTCCCACAACTTGGATTGCAGAAAATGTTCTAGATGACACCTATCTCAAGTATAAATATCACATGTGGGCCTCCGAGGAGGGAGTGATTAGGAGCAGAGAGTTTGGCGTCTCGTACGACCTTAAGCAACAGTTGGGCAATTCCGGAGCGGCGAGGGACGACTGCACCTATTTGCAAGAGTGCGTTGGCGAGGTTGTCTGCAGTAAAGAGTGGGACTGATCTGCAGGACTGTGGACTGGATGCACGAGTGAAAAGACATTCGGGACGATGGAAATAAACAGTTTGAACTAAATGTGTGGAAATAATTTAAATGGAGATAGTAATTAAATATTGCGCTCAATAAAAATAATAAGAGTTAATAGGATGCTCAACTGGTAAATAACACATGTTTTACTGTTTGTAGCATTGAGAGTAAATATAATTATTGAATTTAGTTCTTTTATTTTTATCAAGACCTCCATACCTCAAGAACTCGGATATGCCCCTCAGGCATTCTTGTAACAATATTAGTTTCTTTTCTCAAGGGTTTAAAAGTTAGGGGTCGGCTGGTATGTTGCGTGCTTGCATAATTTGTGAAAGGACTTCTGAAACAGTAGAGCACCACTCAACCGGAATCGTCAGGGGATGGGCTATTCCGGTTGTGGGGAAAATTCCAGTTATGGGAAATGAGGGTGAGATAGTTTGAAAAACAACACATTTATAGTCTGAACTCATGTATATGTTATATGTTGGACATAATTCTAACTTAAGAAATCGATGAGTGTAAATTATTAGTTTATTCCTTAAAGTTACAAAATAATAATAATAATAAAAATCATATTATGCACTGTTCATGAAAATGTGAGTAATAAAACTCCCGGCACTGCGTTAATAACCTTCATTCACAACCTGCTATTGGGGGTTCTTATCGCTTTGCGCACGTGTCTGCGTGAGTAAGCGAGGCCTGGAGGTAATATAGAGCTGCAGCGGTGACATGTTACTGTATGTGTTGACGTGCAACTGATAATACTTCCTGATGTATAGTCAATTCCATAGACAGTATTTCCCTAACTGCATGGCACGTTGGCACAATCTACATTTACAAGAGCGGGACTGACGTATTATACACAAAGTACCGTATTTCGGCGTAACCAGGCCGCACATTAAAAAAAAGGGGGGTGGGGGGAGATATATAAATGCAGCTTATTTACAAAATATTGGCATAAACCCCCCCTCCCCTAAACCATGTTCAGAAATTTGTCAACATACAGTATGCTCTAGTGTTTTAACTTAGTTTCTGAGGGGGTAAAAAAAATTACAACAAATGAATAGCTCATCACTTGTGTATTTAAATGCGTATGGGTCGCACCATACTTTTGCCTGCCTGTCCTCAACAGTTCTGCTATTGTATCACCTCCAGCCGCCGTACAGCTGGCTCGCTTCCTTTCTCTCTATCGCTTGGCATCCTTCCTTTCCAAGGGTAGATGGTGTCCTGGGAGCAGCGAGAGTGAAAGGACGCAAGTGTGACAGCCCGGAGAAGGCTGCTGAGTTGTGCAGGATGTAGAAATTTTTCAGCATATACTTTCGTTACAAAGTTAAGTATGACTTTGGATTACATAGGGTGTGCTTCAGCATCCATGATCATATTGTCTTGGGTAGTTTAAAGAGAGACAGAGTGATCATTGGCTGACGTCAGGTCTAGTCTGGATGAGTGTAAGGAAGCCATGCACGTGCCATAAGCAGTACGACATGTATAATATAGTAGATTGGCGCCAAGGTTCGTGGTTCGGTTAGGATGTTTCCTAAATGTATTTTTTTATTGTCTTTTTTTTGACCAGCTATTTTATTAGCAGGATTTTTCCATAGAAGTAACTGTTTTTTGTAATTAGTTTCACTTGTTCTTAACACTTGCTTGTACTATTAATTTTTCCGCTACTTGCATAAATAAGGTATTTCCTTCCAATCACCACATAAAATAGGATACTTGTGAATCAACTGTAAACTAATGAATACTCAAGCAGGGATATTACAAGTTTTTGTTTTCATTGTTAAAGTTGTGTGACTTTAAATTATTTGATATTTCATTAATGTTGCTAATGATTTGGAACCCCGAAACTGAGAGTTGTTAAGGGCTAACTTTTTTTTTAAAATAAAGGCTGTGTTATGGTGTCCATTGGAAACTTCACGACTTTTAATTCAATTAAATTTTTCCTTATGGTTTGAACTAAGTAGTTTGCTGGTAAATTTCACCAGCCTAGCTCAAGTAAACCTTGGAGAAATAGTACTAGTTGCGATAAGTTCCTTTAGTACCTTGGTAAGACCAGACCATTGGAGTACATTTCCTCTAATCTGAAATATCGATCCCACCCTTTCCCTTTATCATGCCCCCCCCCACCCCTTATCGACCCTCCTGTCATTTATTTTCCAGGTGCTAATTTACAGTTTGTTTTATTTTATTTTTAAGATAATGTTTGGAATTTAAGTTCGACACCTCTCGCAACACAGTGTAACCCCCCCCCCCCCAAATATATTCAAGACATTCTAAAGAAGGCTTCCTAATAATGTCTTGGTCAGAGTATTGAGTTTTCAAGGTTGAACAATAGGGTAACCCTACCTGGAGAACTGCATTTGCAAGCCATGGGTTCCAACCAATGGATATAGTATGAAGGGCCCTAGTAAGACCTAATCGTTATCCCCTATCCCTTTCCTTCCCTCCTTTTCCATCGTACAATGTTTAATGCTTTATTCCCCATCACATTTTCATATAATAATGACCTAAATCACCCACTAATATGTGAATTTGCTGGCACTATGTCACCTTCTGGGCCTAAGTAAATTCAGTGTACTAAGCAATTATTTTAGCCCAGCACAGAGCACCACCTACCAGCATGCTGAATCGGTCACTTGTGATTATCATAGCGAACTGAAACACTGTCTTAGTTTCAAGATAATTTATCCATTGCAGATAACTTATCCTAGTACACATCTGCTGGACACTGTCTTTTGCTTACCATCACATTGATTTTGTTCTTACTAGAGTGCCTAGTAAGTACACATTAGAACACAGAAAACATATCATATTTCCCGGATATTTAGTATGGATTTATGAAGACAAGTAAAAAGTTGCATCAAGTAAAGGAGTCTGCCAATAATCTTAAATTAATAATAATAAAAGGTCAATCATATTCATTGTTGCTGTCAAATATGCAAGCTTCTTCTATCTTATTTAAAAGAAAATCAAATAAACGAATTTTACACTTAACAGTATGTATTTTTTTACGCTGTGAATATACTTGTACAATTATTTCTAAGGCTTTTCTTTTCATTAGTTTCTGCCAGTGCAAGGAAATGTGTAATAAAATGTATAATCTATTTGATGAAAACAAGCTGTCCCATTTGTGAAGTGTAACATCTGGGATAGTAATCTGTCTGTTGTAAAATGCAGTTGTAATGAAGCGAAAAGAACATCATGCTTGCATGGGAAGGCAGTGAGACAGGCACTACACTTCATGAAGTACGTGGATCATGTTTCGAAAACGGACGTGCCTCAGAGTAACAAAGAATACAGAATGATGTGTGCAAGAAGGAAACGTGAAATGTCTCCTGTAGAGGAAGGCGTAAAAGAGGAGAGCGGGATTATTGACAGGCAAAGAAGATGACGTATTACCTCTATTAGAAATGGCAATGACATCACTGTCGGACAAGGGTTCTACACTGCCGGTCAGAGGCACTGGTGTCGCTTTACTTTGCTTGGGTCTCACCCGGGGTAGATCCTGGCTCGGCGGCTGCTGGCTGGACTTGGGGCACTGTCCTGGGGCGGCGGTGGTGCTGCTGGTCCTCACAGGCCTGAAGTAGATGTAGACGATACCCAATGGCACTGGAAGGCACAGTTATGAGTGTACTACGAGCGGGTGAGACTCTCTGGCGGTCTTCTAGGGTGGCTGGAGAAGGGAGCTAGGGGGAACTGGGAGATGAGGCCTCGCCAGTTGTCAAGCGGCATGAGCGCAGTCCCGTGGGCAGGGATTGCTGAGGGCAGACGGTAATGGGTTGCAGAGCAACTGACTAGGTTTAGAGGCATGAGTGAAGAGCATACAGGAAGGTACTACAGTCTACTACGTGAAGGGGGAACAGGCAACGAGTTCCATTGCTAAAAGTGTAACCAGAAGGGGTTAGGCCAACCAGAATCAGTCCTGTCACTCCAACCGGGGAAGTTCAACGCGGTGGATGGAGTGGGTTATCTGATCTGGATGTCTAGCTGCTTTGTCGAGTGTATTCCTAGTTATTGTGGCCTCCAAGTACAGTCGTACTTAGTTCAAGGTACGGGTGGCCGTCAAATGTGTTGTGTTTGGTGACGTACATGAACCCGATCAAGGGTAGCCCACCGTCCTACACTAGTATCGGCAATCTGATTCAATATGTGGTCTCCTGCTTCTCCGTGGTGTGGTTGACGTCTACGGGGATGGAAATCACAATCACCCTAGAATAAGTACACGGAGTTAGGTAAGAACACGTGTTTATTCTCCAGAGGAACAGACACGGTGGCCTGTACTATCTCCTAGCTATCAACTGAACTAAAACCGGTGGAAGTAAGCTATGGTAAACCAGGTGAAAGGGACCTGGGGTAATACTAAACAAGAGCAGAAAAGGCTAGGTACCTATTATAACCACTGACCCCCACTAATCTATACTGTTGTCCAGAAGGGACTTGGGGTTGACTACCAAAGTGATAGTATGTGTAAGTGAGTTTGAAGACTTCTTCTTGGGTCGCTGGTCCCATGTCTGGAAGGCTGGTTGATCTCTCGTGAGAAAAACAGTAGGCAGAGAGCTCAAGTACACTAGGTGGTGGAGCGAGCTGTTGAGTATACAACCGACATTGAGCTGCGCACCAGCATATATAGTCGGCCAGCTGAGGGTCCTTCGGCTGGTCGGGTATCTTTGGGCTAGAGTTCCTTCCTTAGCAGAGCAGGCCACATTCTCTTGTGGGAGGCTGGAAGTGGTAGTTTTATTTGTGTGTGGGTTGCATCACTACCACGAGTTTGGGGGCAGCGCTGGGCTTCGTTGCTGGCTTCTGATGCACGAGGGGGTGATTACCGGACACGTGACATCTGACGTAATGGCATAGACGGCCTCAGCTGCCGTGTCCTTAGATGCTCCTTGCCTAGGGATGTGCTTGTTGGCTCTAGAAGCAAATTATCCTGTGTTCAAACCCCGCTTGGGGTGACGTGACGTCACATGAAGATGAGGTGGAGTCGTAAATAATTATTAAGCCAGTACGCGTCAATCATCCCCCCTCCCGGTTACGACGTAGACTCATCTGGTAGAATTATAGTGCGCGAGTGATGTGGCACTGTCACTCAAAATTGTCTGTGCCGGCTTCTGTAGTGCTGCTTCTTCAGTGCTCGCTCTCTGCTCTGGTGTGTGGGTTTCCACTTTCGCTTTTGACGTAATGCTGTCTCTCTTTAACGCTTGGGCTGGTCGGGCGAGCGGCCTGCTGGGGCGGGATAACTGTCACGCGTAATGGACTGGTGTCAGGTGAATGCTTGCATCCCTTCTTTAGTTACAAGAAACGTGTCGCTCACATAAGTCAGCTGAGGGCTGTGTTTTATTTACATTAGGTTACAGAGTTTTGATCTGGAATAAACCAATTTCAGGCATACACGTGAAAAAAAAAACTCTCGTCATTAAAGTGTGTGTTCTAGTTCCACTCATGAGGGGTGTGTCAACTTACTGCTTACCTGCTGTGGCACCAAAGGCATATTTACTGGCCCTGCTCTGTGGCTTCCTAACTGGTTGCACTGGAGGTAGATTACATGTGACAAGTTGCTACCGAGGCCGGCTCTAAGCCTTTCATTACTTAGGTCGGCTTCTACTTACATAATACATAACAAGAGTTACCCTTTTAAATTTACATACACTACCAAGTGCTGCCGACCCCCCTCCCCCCCCCCAACAACCCATATACAGCACTC
>NQII01002380.1:243182-357183 GCA_002778355.1 Clitarchus hookeri
AACAACCCATATACAGCACTCTAAAATATGAACAATTTTACATAATTTTTGCCGTACTAACTGTACAATTTGCATTATTGCAGCCCATTTCCATATCTTATGGCTATCTTTCAACATGGTTTTCACTCGGGCGGCCTGGCCTTGCTTCCTGCATTGGCAGCTGGGGTCTCGAGGCCTTCCGCCGTTGAGACTGCGGTTCACCATGTCCTCCTGGGTGGACGCGGTCGGGGTCGCAGTCAGAAGTACGGGCTTTTTGGGCTCCCCTACCTCGCTGGAGCGGCGGTGTTCACCTTTCTCCTGGATGGCAGTCCGAAGTAGGGGCTTTTCGGGCTCCCCTACCTTGCTGGAGCGGCGGTGTTAGCCTTTCTCCTGGATGGCGCTGGGTGGCCGGGGTCGTCGGCGGGTCTCCATGTCCAAGAAGCTTCGCTACGAGAGTTCAGACCCGGTTGGGGTCATGAGGCCATGCCTGGCTGCCACTTTTCTGACTTAATCCGTCGAGGTCGAGGGCAGTGTCCTGATGGATATCGCTCCTCGATGTACTTGGCGTTCGTTTCTTACCGGAGTAAGTCAGATGTTTCTTGGGTTGATGTTTGGAAGTGGGTCATGTTTCCGGCTTGAAGTTTACTTTCCTACTTGTCGTTTTCTTCGGCGGAGTGTGAAGCGCTGCTTCTATGGGTCGAGGTTCTTCAATTTTGGCTATTGACGGTTATGGAGATGTCTGGGTCTTCGCTTCTGACAACTGGTCCCCAGGTTCTGCTGTCGCTTCCGGCTCGGTGGGTGCCCCCGTACTGTCAGCTGTAGGAGGCAAGTGCGTTCCGCTGGACTTTGTGGTGGGGTTGGAGAAGGGGTTGAGTAATCTTGATTGCGTCCCCAGCTGATATTTAGGCATTCACGATCTCAGTCCTAAATGTGGTGCAGCCTGCAATTCATCACACACTGTTGCTCTTGCAGCCAGGGTTGCCCCAAGATCACCTCTTCTTCTACCACCTGCAGGCTACTAGGAACTCCGCCACGCTAGCTTTATTTCCCATCCAGATGACAAGCCTTATTTTCCCTCCTACCTGGATGAAGCGGTCTGACTGGGTCAGCTGGACCCTTCGGTTGGTGGTTGTCAGGTGGGTTCGCTGGTTTGGCGCGAGGAGGTTGCTCCTTATAAAATTGCCAGTGGCAGCCGTGTCTAACATTGAAATGGCCATTCGCTGGCTGATCGCAATTTCTATGCGTGGTGCATCCAGGAAATAGGACTCATGGGTCAATGTCTGGAGGGAGACGTCGGGCGCTCCCCCTTCCCTCATTGCAGATCACTCTGTCTCTTTCCTTGTCAGGCAGTCTCTGTGGAAATGCCTCCCCGGGCAGAACCGGCACTTAGGGATTGTGAGATGGGGGGAAAAGGAGGAGCAGTACGGGGTCTTGCCTCCTCTCTTCCCTTGCCCTTTTTTGCCGGTTTAGGGCGGCCTGCGCTTTAATGTTTCTCTCTGTTTATTGTGCTCTCTCTACCAACTCATCCACTGTTTGCGGTCGGGGAAGTTGGAGCAAATTGCGCAAATTTGGGAGCAGCATGCGTGTAATATTACACACGCAGCTTTCCTCGTTTCCATCTGGAAATATTCAGCGGTATATTTGCACCTTTCTCCTTATAAAGATTTCGGCCTCTTCCTCGGTGGCCTGGGTTCGACTGTGGAATTCCGTGGTGGTGTGTGCCAACACTTCCTCGCCTGAAAATTGGGTGGCAAGATGTGAGCAAAGTTGCCCTCATTCTGTAATAAATTCCCTGTATTTATTCCACCAGTCTAATGATTTACTCTTTAATTGCTTCTGGGTCTTGACAACCCATTATTGGGTTAGAATCCCGTTCTCACTTAATTCCGTTTCACATTCTTGTGTAAATGTTTCCGGGTTTTTGTGGTGTCTTCCCGCGAATTCCGGTAGCTGGGGGTTGTTGGTACCACGAGTGGACATTATGCTGTGGTGAGTGGCTGGATTGCTTGATCTGTATTCGGCTGCTTGCTTGCACACCTCGCACCCTTACACTAAGCCAGGTGTGGTTTTTCTCTCGTCCGGCCATCCAATGCAAGGGGGTGAAATGATTGTGCACAAATAATACAGCTAACAGTATTTACGTCTTGTCCTGCGCAGGTAAGCCAGCTACAATAAGTAGTTTGGTGGGTCCGTAATTCATCACGATACTCTAGTCTATCAGTATAACTGGGTTCATCATTCCACCCAAGCATAGGTAGTGGAATCTGTTCTGGCAGTGTGCACAACTAATGAAATTTACACCTGCTCTGTTGCATGTAGGTACGCTACATCTTTCTGGTCGGGTTTCAATGGCCTCGTCCATGCGGCTGCGGCTTCGCCTTCGTCGGCAATGCTTAGGTTTAATTTGGACATGTTTCGGCTACTAAAATTGAGCGCCACTGGGTGTTTACAGACTCCCCGAAGTCTGGCTGGTTAATGGTTTGACTCCTGAATAGATTCTCTTCGTTCTCTGGGTTGCGCTGGCCTGCTTCTGCCTTACTATTAGACTAATAAAGTGCTGTGGCCCCATGTTGGGCGCCATGAAAACGCTTGACGTATGACGTCTATTAGAAATGGCAATGACATCACTATCGGACAAGGGTTCTATAGTGCCGGTCAGAGGCACTGATGTCACTTTACCTTCCTTGGGTCTCAACCTGGGGTAGATCCTGGCTCAGCGGCTGCTGGCTGGAACCCTCTCCTGAGGTGGCAGTGGTGCTGCTGGATGGGCTGGTTGGCTCCAGCGGCGGGTTGCTGGTCCTTGCAAGCCTGAAGTATGGGTAGGCGATACCCCAGTTGCTCTGGAAGGCTCAGTCACAGGTGTACTACGAGCAGGTGAGGCTCTCTGGCGGTCTTCTGGGGTAGCTGGAGAAGGGAGCTAGGGGGAACTGGGAGGTGAGGCCTCGCCAGTTATCGGGCGGTGTAAGTGCTGTCCCTTGAGGAGGAGCTGCTGAGGGCAGACAGCGATGGGTTGCAGAGCAACTGACTAGGTTTAGAGGCTGCAGCTGCCGTCTTAGCTTTCCACCTTGCATCACTTCTACGAGTGAACGGCATACAGGAAGGTACCTACAGTCTACCGCAATAAGGAGGAGCAGGCAACAAGTTCTCTGGCTAAAAGTGTAACCAGAAGGGGTTACTACAACCAGAATTAGTCCTGTCACTCCAACCGACAAAGTTCAATGTGGTGGATGGAGCGGGTTAGCTAGTCTGGACGTCTAGCCGCTTCGTCGCGTATGTTTCTAATGGTCGGGGCCGTACCGTACGTGCGCACCAGGTACCTTTACGTACCTGATCCACAGTATGGGTGGCAGTCTACTGGGTTGTTTTTATGACATACGCGCACCAGGTTAAGGGTAGCCCGCAGTCCTACACTAGTTTCAGCAAAATTGTTTCAAGACGCGGTCTCCTGCTTCTCCTTGGCAGGTTTGATGTCTACAGGGATGGAAGTCACAATCACCCTTGAATAAGCACACGGGGTTAGGTAAGAACACGTGTTTATTCCCCAGAGGATTAGACACAGTGGCCCCCCCGTACTATCTCCTAGCTATCAACTGCACTGAAACAGGTGGAAGTAAGCTATGGTAAACCTGATGAAGGGGACCAGGGGTAAAACTAAACATGAGTAGAAAAGACTAGGTAGCTAACAACTGACTAGAGATGTTAAACTCGATTCCTAGATGACCACGATTCTTGAAGAATTGTATAATCGAGGATCGGAAGACCAAGAATCAAAGCATTAATAACCAATTCCTACAAATACATAACCCATTACCTCTCAAAAATGGTTTAAAATTACTTTATTTATTCCAGTCATTGAATTACTCTTGGAAAATTATTTTGTTTGTGAAAATATGAGATGTGGGAATAATCTGAAAATAAAACTGTACTGACCGTGTTAAAATTCACCATTTAGTATATTCGTATTCAGTAGCTTCAGTTCGGTCGCAATTTGGTAGTTTTATATTTTAGCAAGTTTCTTTACATACTAAAAACTAAATACTAAAATACCAAGTACGTCATCATTTTGTTAACTAATTCAGGCCAAGTGACCTTTCAGTAAACTAAAAGTGCCAATTCGAACACTGCCTCACTTTTTGCGTGACCTATACTTTTCTCACTCAAATAAAAAATGTTTAAAAAGCCTACCACATAGCAGATAATTTCAACGTTACCACAGCAAAGGACTTATATAAAGAACATAGCACACTATTAATTTGCATGTGACAGAAACAAACTTTATATTCCACTCATGGAATGTTCACTTTTGCATTTTTTGTACCTTCTTGTGGCTTTGATATGATGTTTCTTCATTCACATCATAAATTACGTGCGCATATTTCACTGTTTGCGTTATGACTTGGTAAGGAACGAGAATAAATTATATTTGTACCGTTGTAATATTTCCAAGAAATAAATAAAAAAAATAGCATTATCGTAAAAGGAAACTAAGTTTCTCGACATCTTACAGCTTTGAACGACCATCTGGTGTATGCCATGGTTGTTTACTAGACTACTAGCACTGTTGGTTTAATTCTGCGGCAGCGCTGATAGTACTCGAGCAAAACCATGCCATTTAAAAAACAAAACAAGTTTGATTATAACAAGAAAAACATTTCCATGCAATAATTTAAAAAATGAGAAGTGTAAGTTAACTGTCTTACAAACAAAATGCCAAATAAAGTGTCTGCGAAATGCCTTTATACGTAGAGGAAATAATGGAAATTGTCTTTTTTTTTATTACTAATAATGCATTCCCAATCTCATCCTTTTCTCGTGGGAAAATTTATTTTCATCACCTCCCAAAATTTTTCTGGTTCAAAATCTTTAACCCCACCCAGATATGTTTTGTTTATGGTAAACACCAGTCTGTTTTAGTATTATCAATCTACAGTTATTGTGCCAGTTGCATGTGATGAAAAGATTCCTTTTGTTGAAAAACATAATGTGTTTTCACTGAGCTATTCTTGCTAACTTTTTAATAATTTCATGTGTTAGTGAACATTTATCATGGCAAGTGAGGTTTGGAAATATTTTTGAATATGTGGACAAAATATATATCTCTGTCTGTGTGTGTATGTGGGCACGTGCACCTGCGTGTGTGTGCACATGTATGTATGAGTGTGCGCATGCATGCACACACGTGTGTGTATGTTTTTAATATTATCTCATATGCCTCTTCTGAACTTTTTGAATTTCATATAAATATTCTCCCCCTGTTCAAGTGTTATATTATTTGTGTTAGTAATAGGCCTATTACTAATGTAAGACTAGTTTAAATAAATAAATTTCACACCCTCCTATACCATATTTAGTTCTGTAAATTAATGGTCTGTAACTAAAGGAATCAATTTTTGGGATCAATAATCAAGAGTGGAATCGACATTGAAACCGAGAATCGAGGGAAAGTGTAATCGTTACATCCCTACAACTGACCCTAACTAATCTATACTGTTGTCCAGAAGGGACTCGGGGTTCACTACCTGTGTGTAAGGGAGGTCGAAGACTTCTTTTTGGGTCGCTGATCCCAGGTCTGGAAGGCTCGTTGATCTCTCGTGAGGAAAGTGGTAGGCAGAGAGGTCCAGCACACGAGGTGGTGGAGTGAGCTGCAGAGCATACAACTGACGTTTTGGGGTTGCGACCCGGCGTATTTAATTGGCCGACTGCGATTCCTTTGGCTCCCTTCGGCTGGTCTGGTATCTTTGGACTAGAGCTCCTCCCTTAGCGGTGCAGGTCGCATCCTCTCTGGAGAGGCTGGAAGTGGTAGTTTTCTTGTGTGCGGATTGCATCGCTCCTGTGAGTTTTGGGGCAGCGTTGCTGTCTTCTACGACGTCTGACATAATGGCATAGATGGTCCCGGCTGCCGTGTCCTTGGGTGCCCCTTGCCCAGGGGTGTGCTGGTTGGCTCTGAAAGCAAGTCGTCCTGGGTTCAAACCCAGTTTGAAGATGAGGCGGAGTCGTAAATTATTATTATACCAGTACGCGTCACACATCAAAGGAATGCGGAGAGTAGAGGAAAGAAACATTGTTGATCTCTGTCGAGCAAGTTGCATCATATGCCGCCAACACAATCCGTATGTCTCGGAGCCATGAAGTAACCAAGTAGGCAGGCCCGTAAAAGGTGGAAAATCCAGAACTACAAACATGCTGACATGCTTATATAAAGTTAAACTTAAAAAGCTTAAAAAAATTGTCGGACATGGGAAGTGTGGGTAACGCCGGAGATATTTAAACCATGTGGATAGTCATTAACAGAATAGAGAATTGAAATGATGATAATATTGGAACTGCATCAAAAATCGGAACTGGTAAAAATGTTGAAATATCCCACACTTTTATTTTGGTAAATGATGATAGACTGTTTTATAAAGTGCAACACACATGTGGTAGTAATACATATTGGTACAGTAATTTAATAATTATTAGCACAGAGAGATTTTCCCTGACTTAAGGTAGAATTACCTGACTTTTCCCCGTTTTCAATTTTTGTTGACATCATATGCGAGGTTTTACCACGCACTGTAATTGCATGTTCAATCGCCTCTGCTGTAAAATCAACTTGATTTTTGAGTGGAATATTAATTTAATTCAGTAGTTAGACATCTTCTGAATCAAATGATACCCCACAAATGTACATGAACTCCCCTTGCATTATAAATGTTTAAATATTGCGCAGTGACCACATACAAAGGAAAATTGAAAGATTTGTAACCAAAATATTTACTTTAAATCACGCGTCTTCTGAATAAACTGATATCCTGGAAGAGCATACAGTCAACTATCAACTTTAAGACCCCTGGAATAGCAACCCTCTCGAAATAACGACACTTTTCCCAGGAACCATGAAGAGTCGTAAAATCAAGAGCCGAGTGTACCGAAACATCATTGTCGCAGAATAATGTGCAAGCACTGAGCACCTGTAACTCGCTGCAAGTGCCAAATTTGAGTTATTAATTGAAGGTCATAACGAAACACATTTTAATAACTGTATTTATTCACCCCTTTCTCAAAAATTACAAGTTTTAAAACTGAATATTATTATTGACTTCAAAATTTGATGTAGAGGTTGACAAGACTCTATTGTCACAAGGTAATGTTACTAATATCTAACAGAGTTGCGTCTCGCACACTGTTCGAGGGAGGGGCGGGCCGCAGCCAGCATAGGGTGCGCACAATCAATAACCTGCCAAGCACCTACAGACCACACCCATGGACTGCTTGACTCTCCTTTCCCAGGTCTTCTCTCACAGAGCTAACTTCGCACAGGACCAATACTGCTCTCCAGACGCATACAACCATACCCATATATTTCTTGCAAATTTGGAAATTTGGTATTAATGATATGTATGTACACAAATGCATACACCACTGCAGTGAACCTTTTGATACGTCTGCACATATTGTTACCATCTTAATACAATGGACATATGTGATTTTTGCACATGTCCTTTCAAAACACTTTAACATGCAACATTTTTTGTAATTTCTTTAGTACTGTATATGTTATTAAAAACAATGTGTTCTATCATTTAGTTGTTTACCACTAAGTGATTATGGGGTGCTTTTTTATTGAGTAAAACACAGCATACTTGTGTAGTTGACGTTAACATTAAATGGAATTGCATAGCCATGTTCAAATTGACATGAGGTTGAAGGATATGCAACCTGTAAAAAGAAGAAACTACAAATGGCTTTCAAATGTGCTCATCTTATCATAAACAGTTTTCGTATAATGTGATAAGCTGGCTCTTTTTCCAATTTCCGCTAATTTTAACAAAATCGCAAGTCCGTATAAAAGGTGCAAGTTGTCAACAATAATTCATAAAATCAAGTCAAAAACATTAATGAATCGGAACAAAAAAACCCCAAGCACATGTCATTGACAAACAATAATAAAAACCAAGAGAAATCCCAGTTGTAATAACCCAAACAAAGTGTGAAGCCAAGGCAAGCACGTGACAGCACAAAGGCAGGACAAAAAAACTATACTCTTGTGCAGAAACATTAGGCTGCCCGAGGGGTGGATGATGGCCAGAAAAACGGAGTCAATGGGCATGTGTAGCTTCCAAAAAATGTGCAACAAGTTTTCCAACCAATTCCCCTAAATTTTTTAAGATTTTTCCACCATATTTTTCAATATCCCACAAAAACGAGTTGTTAAAGACAGACACAATGAATGGGGTCGATATAGAGAGGTACGTCAGTGATGCACCACAGGCAAAGTCCGTTGACTCACAAGACTCCGCCACAGCAGCAGTTCACTCTGATCAAGCTTCGTTAGCCATACATGCCACTGAACCATGTTGATGCGAGGGTAACCAGCCCAAGGAACTGCTGCTGCCACCACCTGTATGCCCACTGCCCACATCAAACCACCTCTCGGGCATGTGCCACCCTTCCACCCGCTGTGCGGAGGGGTAAGCAGCCCAGTGTTCGAACCAGTCAGCTATATTTGTTGCTCTCTCTCTCTCCGCCCTTCCCACAATCCCCTTGCTCGCCCTTGTGCCCACAGTATGTATACCGGCCGTGGACTGCAATTCAAGGCTGGTTTGCCTCAGCTCAGTTGTACGCCGTTATTCTGCCAGAGTGCGTATCAACCTACACATCATCTACAAGCTCTTCCACCTATTACATTAGCCCTCGTCACAGAGTTCACAGTATTTAAGGGTCGGCCTCGCCCCACAAGCGTCCTCATCTACCAAAGAGCACTACCTCAATATAGCAGTTGGTAACCTAGGTTTGACCCTTCAAGGCTGGTGTGGGGACAAGCTGGTTTCTTCTTTTTTATGGGTTTACCAATAAAACAGATATAAAATACCTGAGTGTCTCTCTACCAGCTCTCTTTCTTTCAAAACCTGTATCCCCAATTTACGCTGTTTCGTCCAGCTTCCTCAAACACTCTTCCAGGAGTTGGCACTGACTCACCCCCCTCTCGCCCTTCAGGCATACTCAAGACCTAATCTCCTTCTTTGTGCTGGGGACTGAGGTATGGCAATAATCCTGCCTTGTCAGTCACCACTGGAGAAGAGCGGTTAGCTGCTGTAGAAACCTTCAGTGGAGTATGTGGCATGCCAACGATAACCCTGCCTTGCATGTGTACTTGCTGGGGGCCTAAGTGGTGGTCACCCACCCTTTACATAGAGAATAAGAGTGCCTGCGATAATCCCGCTTGCTTCCCTATCCTGAAAGAGAAGACGTGTGTTGTGTGGGACTCTGCACATAAGAGAAATGCACGTCCTCCAGGAAGCAGCCTGGGAAAGTAACCTTAACACCCTTTTGCAAACTAGGTACAGCAACCACTCTTTTGCCATCTAGAGCTGTTCCAACTCCTATGGAACACCTGCTATCCCATTCAGATATCTTGTATATATCTTTGCCACCCGAATGCCTTGCCATAGAGCTGGGCAGCAGAAGGCAGTCAAGCAAGCCTTGGCTCTATCCAGGGAGGTTGTGGAGTCAGACCAGGGGGCCAGAAAGGTCTTCTCCAACCGATGGGAAGAAGCAGCTAGACAGGGAACCGAACCGGCTCCGCTACCCAGCAACCTTCCACCTCAACGTCAGAGGATACCAGGGAGTTATCACAGTACTTGTTTCAACGTCTCCCAAGAAATCTCCCCACTCCTGCCTACGTCACCAATGTCGAGACATCAGAATATGCCTACCTCTACACCTGCCAAGGTCATCCAATGCCTCAATTTCACAAGAAAACTTTGTTCCCACCTGCTCGAGCACATGACCTGTGATTCGATCAGCACCAGCCAAAGGTCGGAGGACAGTCATTGGTCTCGAGGCCCAGGCCGTACCCCCACGGACTCTCCCCACTAACAGGAGTCCAGGATCCCGGTCTGTAGGGAGGGAAGCTAAAATACGACCCGCCTGTTGAAGGCAACCCAGAACAGGTAGGGCGTCAACTGTAAATATATTTTCCCATGGCATATGCTTTAAAATGCCCTTTGCTCACAGTGTTTCATTTTTGTCTATTAACGTTTCCATTACATATGAACTTATCTATTTGCATACATGGTGCATAATTTTCATGTGAAGATGGCTATATGTAAAATGTTTATTCTTTAGTTTATGCACAATGTTTCACTTCCCGCGGGAAAGGTAAATAAACATGGGGCATGTTATACAGCACCAATTATGTGCCTGCGCAGTGCCATTGTCTACTTTTCAATTATTTCTGACTTTCACAATGGTTTTATTTGCACAATTACCTATCATTTTACTCACAACACACCAACATACTAACTATATTAATATTTAATTAATAGAATGTCTAAATTTCTCACTAGAAACATAACTTTTTATGAACCAAAGTTGAAAAATGGGTACTTTTGATGCAATTTTCTTGTTTAGGTGGTCCACATGGATGAAAATTTGGTTGTACCAGTTTGTATGGACAACTTTATTGTACAGACAAATTCTGACCAACCAAAAGTATCTGTAAGACTTTTTGGTTTTTAGTACTGAATTGCTTTTGTGCATTTTCAGCAATTGCAAGAGAATTTCCCATGAACTACTTCACAAAAACATCAGCAGATTAATTGGCCAAACAAACACTTGATCACACACATCAATAAGCCTTTCTCATTACCAAACAAAATGACAATGCCATAAACATAATGAGAAGCTTGTATTAGTGATTAAAATTTAAAAAAATGCCACACAGCAAGATACGTAGTCAAAACTATCTCTTCACAACTGGACACCAAACACAACCATTCTAAACAGAACATTTATTTTAAACATAATATTCCCATATAAAAGTCATGTATGGATAAAAACACAAATTCCAAATTTTATTAAAACTGATCAACACATCACGAACTTATGTTATTTAACTTTTCAGGCCAATCTTAATAACAAAAATTCCAAAGTGAAATTTATGAAAGGTACATTAAATGAAACTACAAAAAAATAATACTTTTACAAGAAAGTGACTTTGCAGACACTAGGCAATCAGGTTGTACAAGAAAAACCATGATTTAACATTTTATATACATATGCTTGCCCAATAAAACAACAGAGCACAGAAATGGAAAAAAATAAAATTACTAAAAAGTTTATTAAATTTTAAAGCTGTACTTGCACAAAATTTCTTCCTTTTGAAATTAAAAGTAATACTTTCCACTTGATTTGAATACAAAGTATAAACTATACTTTTTCATAGCTTGCTTATAAAAATGGTAAAAAATACTTTCAGTTTTTCCTTTGAAAAGTAATAATGTAGATCTCTCGTACACACACATAATTTTCAGCTCAATGAAGCCTATTAAATTTTAAAAACATAATTACTTTTTTTTCCCTCACTTTTGCTTATATAGATGTATGTGCTTTTCTCTCCAAGTATAACAAAGCAGGCTTATAACCACAACTTATACAAAAAGAGTTTAACAAAGCAAAATAGTTTGACATAAGATGACTGCACACAGGCCATGTCCTACAAACAAATCTTAATACAAAATAATCTCAGGAATTTTTCTCCACACTAAAGGTTTAGTTTTAGGAATGGAATGACACATATTTTGAACAACAAATAAACACTTGATGGAAACACAGTTGAATTGCTAGACAGTTGTTACAAATTACCCAGTAATCAGGAAAAAACACATACATTAAGACCTTTGAACAAGACACTCAAAATACAAGTATCTGTTTGCTATGGAATATTGAAAACAATCATACAATGATAACAACCAGGTGCTCTAACTACAATATACAATAGTCCATATTTTAAGTTCTGAAGAGTCATTATCAACCACCTCCATTAAGGATATACATTTACTTTGTACACTGAATTACAGTAAAAGGGAGAATTTGGCTGGAGGAGGGGGGAGGGGGCACATTCCAACTTTATTAACTGTTCACCTATTCCCCAACCTGCCATACCAACTCTTTTTCACAAATGTGTTCATAAAATTTGGAACAAATGTTCTCCATCATGCGATTGAAAATACAGAAATAAAGCTTCCTTTACAACAACACATTACAGTTTCCAATACAATGCTAACCAAACAGTTAACCTAATATAGTCCAAAACATAATTTCAAATTACATGATTCATAATACAGCACACCAATGCAATTTTTATATCATACAGTACCTCAAGAATTAACATCACAATAGTAAACAATAATTGTTTACTCACTGTCTATGCCTGCCTGTAATAAATTTCATCACTGTGCACTGTATGTTTTTCTATTTTTCTTTCTAATTTAATCACTAATGTTTGCTTGTCCATCAGAATTTAAAATCACAATGACTTATGGTCATGACTGTTGCATCCTCCTCTTTTCTTTGGCATACAAAAATAAACTCATTATACATACAACATTTCTCTGCTAGACAAATTTACAGCTTTTTTAAACTACACTTATTGTAGTTGCATTAAGCTGTGTAGGAAAATAGGCAACCATGTTGTAAGATGAAGTAAAATAAAAATACTGTTAGAGCAAATGAGCCCATGAGAACTGCTGTTTAAAGCCAGAAACTTACCTTCATCTTCAAACTTTTCAATACAGGATAAAAATTAAACAATTATCTCAACAAAATAAAAGCATTTATATTATGGTATTTTGCATAATGGCAAAAAGCAACTTCCACATGAACAAATTTTCTCTTTGGACAAAACAAACTAGAAATTGAAGAAGGAAATCTAAGAAACAAGACAATGTTTTTAGAAATTGCGCGAAGCATTCACACCCACACATAGCTCCAATAAGCGTCAGATTGGGACATATGAAAAAAAAATTATAGTCATGTTCAACTCAGCCACCACCATCACTGTGTGCTGGCAAGTGAGCTAAGTGGTTGGCATTTTCCTAACTATTTAATTTTTCTCTGCCCACAATACATTGTTCAGGTATGTGCAATAGTTGGCATTATTTGACTGGTCATCTTGAAGGACTACTGACACAATAATTGACTTCTTTCTACCTTGCTGACCAACCATATTGTGATTCACACCAGGTTACAAAATCCTTGAGAACTAAAAAAATATGCTCCTAATGGAGAAAATTTCCGCCTCAAAACTTTTTCACTCCTAAAAATTATCTTTTAAAAAAATTGTTGCTAAACTTTGCCAAACATTAATATTATCAGTGGAGCAAGTCCTAGACTAGCCTATTACCTCTGAAGAATGACAGCCAGTGCGAAAATGCATAGTTGATTACAGTGTGAGGAAAATAACACAAGTTTTTGAAATGTGAAAGCAACAACAAAACATATCTCTTCTAATTACTAACACACATGGCAACCATTAATATTTGCAAACAAGCTAAAGTCCAGAGCCAAATTTTTTTAAGGCGGGGAAGGAAAAAAAATAAATTGAATCAAAATATGTACAAAATCAAGTTTTAAAGAAGTGTTTGTACTCCAAAAGTTTAACTGACCCGAGAGGTACTTATGCAAATGTTAATGTCACCAATATTAGAAGAATCATTCCCAACTGAACTTTAATAACAAACCACAACTACTGAACAATGATTCCACAGCTAACCAAGTTAATTCTGAAGTACAACTAAGATTTGAACTTTGACAAGCAGTAGGGCATTACTTACATGCAGCACCATGCTTAGTGGAGGTGGTGGCATTGTCCCCAGGAATAGGTAGTTGACAAGGAGCAAAACTGTGTACAAGGGGTGAAACATTGAGAGGGAATGCAAGGGAAACTAAATATAATTTGATTGTGACAAGCGTTCCCTTACTGTTCAGGATATAAATAAGAGAAGAGACAATTGCAACTAGTTACCACTATTTTAAATATAAAAACTTCGTTGAAGTTGTGTTTATTGCATAAAGTTATGAATATAATCATTACAATTATTTTTTTCCGGGGAGGAGGTGAAATTTATATTTCCACTCTCCATGGTTTGTACGCTGTGCATGGCCCTGCTTACATGATGATCTAAGAATGTTGCAAGATTGACAGCTGTCATGACTAACTTTAGTGGTAGGCATCACGGAAGTTACCTTTCGCTTTGTAATAGTTCATGCTCTCTAAAGATGACGTGTAAGATAATTAAACTGTGATTATTACAAACATCACTCACTTTCCAACTTGTTTACAGTTTAAATAAAATCCAACATATGAAAAATATGATGGTTGCAGCAATTTGATCTGCCCAACCAATTAGGTATTCCACTCATCTCTGCCGACCTTGATGGTGATGCAATGATGCCTGCCTGGCATACCCAGAACAACAGTGTTCAAACCCCTTCACAGTTACTCACAGTTGAAACAACCAACCTAGTTCTGGAACTTCCACAGTGTCAAAGCGTTAGCCAGAAAATGGATCTCTACATTGAAAATGTTTTTCCAACTGAACATCTTCCAGAGATTGTGCTCTTCTCTAAAAGAGCAGCTCTAGCAGAAGTAGTTGGTGTATTGGTATATTTTACAGAAGTGACAAATGCCATCAGTAATGAAGAGAACGCTACTGAACATTCAATTACACAGTTCCTGACAGCAACGAAACACTTTTCAAAATAAAAAATCTGGAACATGCTGCATCATTATTTTGCAGAGTGAACCAAACCACACATGCTGCCAACCACTTTGAATCCTTGATAAAAAGACTCAAGCATTTTCACAAGCACTAATATGCTAAAAACAGAAGGACTTTTAAACTGAAGCAGCAGTGGCTATGACAAATCATGAAACACTTGTCAACCCACACAAAACTACTGCAGGACAAACTCCCAACCAGTGTGTACTGATAGCTGATCACTGATAAAACATGTTCAGTGATGGAATATGCAAGCAGGTTATGCACTAACAAAGATCATTAGCCATTTTCTTTCTACAACAATACAGTGAAAAATCTATCATTTTTCAGTGGGTTGACAGAAAAATACAATACATGTGAGCATACAATAGATGTGGACTTGACCCCAAAATAAATTTCTCTGAACATGGAACTAACTATGCATGCTCTTATAAGAAGCTGCCAAAAACATGACAATGTCACGGAGGAGATTGTTTATATTGAGAAAATTGTGGCACCTACTGATAGACCCTCCAGACATAGATGTTACACTTACAGCAGATACTTTCTGACTGTGGCTCTTGTACTTTCTAATAGTATAGAAATAAAATCTCTCTCATTAAAATTAATACAGAAAAACTGAAGTTGAAATATACTAAATACATGCACACTTTTTAACATAATCTTACTTGTTTATATGAAGGCAGGAATGTTAGTATGATGTGCAGACCAAAGAACTTCCTTTTGTGGAAGATTGGGCAACAAGCTAGATCAGTTGAAACTTTGAAAGCAATCACATTTAAGACTCTATATTGAGACCTCAAGATGCCAATAACATAACTGCAATTTACTTACCAGAAAAAAGACATGCATTATTTTGAAAACTAAAAGATCTACTTCACTTTTAATATATTTTGTATTGGAAAATGTAATTATTTTTAATAAGCAGTAAATTTATAAGGCCTATCACCACCTTTATATTTTCCATCAAAATTTGAAAATATTACCAATATCCAAACTTCTGTTTTGGAAGTTCCATGCTTCCTTCTTTTTAAAATAAGAAACCATGGTGTGAATAAAGATTTTTAACTAAAGTTTGAAAAAATTTGATTTCTTGAACTGAAGAAACTTTTCTTGAGCAATTAACATTTAAACACAACATTAGACACTATGTATATAAGTCAATGAGCAGTGGGAGGAAAGGACAGTTCTTGCAAGGATGCACCCCTTTACCAACAGAGAGGACATCTACCTGCCAATATTCATAACACACACAGGAAGAAGAACGAAACCCACTTCTTCAAATTTTTGTAGGCTAAATGCACATCACTTCAGTCTGACGTAAAAACGTACACATATTTACATATCACAGACCACAAGTATGTGTCCTGCGTGACTGTTGGCATGAGGATGTGGTCACGGCTGAGGGGGACCTACTTGAGGGTCCAACCCTGGCATTGGCATCACCTGCGCCAAGTGGCCGGGAACCAGAGCGATGTAAATACCTTCATCTTCGGGCTGATGCTCAGGGGCTGCTACATTGCCTTCCCCAGCTGGCGCATTGGGGCCCAACTGTACCCGCCCACGACCCATGCGGAACATCTGACCTTCTTGAATCTGCTGCACTTGCATTCGCATGGCCTGACGTGCTCCGCGTTGGCGTTGCACCTGCTGAAACAGCATGACGTGAGCGTTCTGCTGCTGGGGTCCACGCTCGTGACGGCGCCGCTGCTGGTGGTAGCGATACTGCACAAAGATCAAAAAAAATCAAAATTGACAATTTAAAAACACAGAATTCTTAAACCTAAATATTATGATGACACTTTCATAGCTGTTACATTTGCTCACTAACTTCCCACGATGACAGCAGAGGTCTGATCCCAGCTGACCCAAGTATAGACTCTCTCATGCGAGAAATATGGTGGGCACTGCCAAAAATTGGTGAGCTTCCTCAAAGTGCTTACATTCCCCCCATTGCTTCTCCACTCAGAACTCATCTCATCAACTCTCCAAGCTGGCCTGGAGAAACATGCATATCCCTCACGGACAGCTACGACCTTCTCTCACATCCATGCTGACGTTGTCTTCAGGAAGGGAATATAATGCAGATGTAATTTTGTTACTATTGCTCTTAATGCAGAAAAACTAACTTTCCATCCAAAATTATGAAAAGAAATAAAATAATATACTGTCTCAGTTTACACACCATAAGTCAATAGACAATGTCTAAGCCTTGTTAGACACAGAATAGATAACTTGGTAAAACAATTAATATTGTTGTGTAAAAATCTGCAGCCTAAAAAAATTTTAATTTGGTAAGAAATTCAGTTACTAAATGTGGTAACTAGCCCACAGTTATCGTAAAGTTCAACGAGTCATTTAATGTTTGTTCTGTCAACTACATACACTAACATTTGTGAAAAATGCAACACCAAAAAGGATACATGAGATTGAAAGGAACTTTAATACCACAGATTAGGTAAATGATAATACACAATTGATTAGGATTACAGAGCTGCACATGATCTCTGTCCTTGAGAACTCAGTATAATGTGTAGCACCCCTGTGCTGCAATCCAGAGCACCTAAACGTCGTGGCATGGAATCAAAGAGGACCTGGATATGTTCCTGGGGAATCTTCCTCCACGCAGTTTGTATGTGAGTCCACAAAGCATTAACAGTGGTTGCTGGAGAACCATGACGATCAAGTTGCAGACCAACCATATCCCAGATATTTTCAATGGGCGACATGTTATGCGAACGTGCAGGTCAGGGAAGCAGTGGTACCAGTCATTCATTGAAGAAGGCTTGCACATTCCTCGGCACATGTGGCTGGGCTTTGTCCTGCTGAAATATGGCATGTGTAGTTGCCTGAAGAAGAGGCAATACTTCAGGCTCTAAAACTTCCCTGATGTAGCGGCTGCTGTTCAGATTACCCTCAATACGTAGAAGTTGAGATCGCATGTTGTATACCGCTCCAAAATGTAGTCTGCCAGATTGCAGTCACCACGGTAACGTTTAACACGTATGCGGCCATCATTGTAGGACAGGTTGAAGCGAGACTCGTCCAAAAACTACATTTTACCACTCAGCACGCCAGTGATGGCATTCACATGCCCACTGCAGTCTGAGGCATTTGTGGATTCTGGACAAAGGAAGCCGACGCAATGGCATGCGTGCCACTAGTCCAGCCCACTGCAGATGGTGTCGAACTGTCGAGATCCACACCCATTGCAGTACTGCAGTATCGAACCAACACTGTAGACGAGGCTGTATGGTCTGTTAGGCCATGCAGACAAGGTGGCGGTCATCCCATGCTGTGGTGACATTGCATGGTCCAGTACCCGCTCGTCGCTGCGTAGGACTCTCTTCTATCCACTGGTTCCACAGACGCATCACTGTCGTAGCAGCATGCCTTGTACGAGCTGAAATGTCACAGTATGACAAACCCGTTTCCCGGAGGCCAATCATTCTGCCCCGTTCGAACTCACTCACATGCTGATATGATGCCCTCTGATGTCGATGAGGCATACTGGCACTTGCTTTCACTTCGTTTGATGGCTCTTCACAGACTGAGCTTGGCGTAACTCTCACCTTTCCAGTCACACAAGAGAGTGCGTTACTGGTTTTACATGTAAGCCATCTCTCTGCACTCATAATCACTTATTGCTGGTACACTGTGCTACACATCCTCCGAGTTTGGATTCATTAGAGGGAATTCTTTCTGGGTGTTGCAATTTTCACAACAATAGTGTATATACATAGATCTACTTATGATAGCCATAGTGTACACATATGTTAGTTTCACTAACCAAGTATACATGCATAACTATAGCTCCCTTATAAGAACTGTAGCATGACCTGCATCATATGAGACACAACAAAGAGACATGGCATGTATAGGTCATATATATGTACAGGTTGCACAATTCTGATTCTCTAGAGCTGGAAATATAAAAATTTTGAGTACAGACCAAGTGAGCTTTTTTTAAAAGCCTGAAGTTAATGTAACAATCAAACAAACTTTAAAAACAACCTGCTCACATGCAGCAATCGCAAACATACTTGTTAACAGTACAGTTACATAAGCGTGTGTCTGCGCATGACCTTGCCAGGTTGATCACATCTTCCCCTCCATGCTACTACTGATAGTTTCCAGTTTCTCTCAGGGACCACGGTGGTGCAGCGACTACAGTGCTTGCCTTCCACCAAGGCAAACTGGGGTTAATCCCTGGTGGGGTAACTCCCGCTTTTTGCACTGAGAAATCATGTGAGATGATGCTGCTAATCAGTGGATAGTTTTGACATTGCCTGGAATCGTTGATTAAACGGCATGATTAACGGGTCATCAAGGCATTGAACCTGCCAGTAGATCAATGGGATATGTTGCTGCTGCATTTGTTGGAGAAATGCATGGACCAGGCATTAAGAAAACAATGGGAACTAGTGGTTCATGAACTTGACATCCCCACATTGAGTGACTTCACAGATTTTATTAAAAAACACTGCACGTCGAGCAAAGTCATAGTCGGTACATCTCAGAAGTATAACCAGCCTAAATCAATTAACAATTGCAAAGTGCCTGAGCAGTATCGTACTACATCAGGTAGTTTCTTTGTTAAGTCCCTTCCAGAAAAGTGTTGTCTTTGTAAGGGTGATCATAACATCCACAGATGCTCTGAATTTGTGCAAAAGGACCCTCAGGCAAATTTTTCAATGGCAAAGGACAAACAATTATGTATAAAACAATTATGTATACACTGCCTTCAAGCCACTCACCAAGTGAAGAGTTGCCCATCAACCAAACATTGTCGATTTTGTAATGCTCGTCATAACACGATGCTGCATTTCTCATCAGATAAACCCACTACCACAGTGGCACAGTCAGCACAGGATGAAGTGCCTGTTGATACACCTTCAAATGAGGACAGCACCCTTAGTGTTCTGTCTACCTTTTCCAAAGATTTGCAGCCCATCTGCTGTAATCTTATTCACAGCTGTTGCCTATGTTCAGGATGTTTGTGGAAACTGCCAGCCTGTTAGAGTTATGCTTGACTTGGCAGTCAAACCAATTTCATTATTTAATCATGCCTGTCTCGATTAGGTATCAAGCGTCAAACTCATCAATTCCACTTCATAGACTTGCCCACACCCCGCTTGCCAGTGCGAAAGGTGTTGCCCCATGTATCATAACACCTAGCGAAAGGAAGGAGCCACATCTGCCCATTAAGACCTTAGTTTTGCCACAAATTACCTCACATGTTCCTTCAACATTTCTTAAGCCAGATGCTTGGGAGCATATTAGACAGCTGCAACTGGCTGATCCCACCTTTGCCACACTAGGAAAATTGACATT
This sequence comes from Clitarchus hookeri, assembly GCA_002778355.1. Lineage (NCBI taxonomy): Eukaryota > Metazoa > Arthropoda > Insecta > Phasmatodea > Phasmatidae > Clitarchus > Clitarchus hookeri. The sequence continues at coordinate 263,042 of NQII01002380.1, forward strand.
TTACTGGGTGTAGAAATATTTCCTTAGCTTCTGACAGGGAAGAAAGTTACTGGCCACCAGAAATGCCAACTGCTATTGATACGTTGCTGGGTTGGGTACTAATGGGACATGTCCAGATTAACATGGATTTGCAGCCAGGTATCTCATCCATCTCAAATGCACAGCAACCCACGTTGGATGAAGTGTTGAAAATTTTTTTTGGGAAATTGAAGAACTGCCTGCGGTCACATTACGTCCAGTCCCAGAAGATTTGTTATGTGAAAAGATGTTCATTGAAGGCTGCACTCGAACTGACACAGGTAGGTACAGTGCAGCCCTACCAAATGAATCTCCAGAGCCAATATTGGCAGATTCAGCCTATTCTGCTCTGCGCCGTTTTCACTCTTTAGAGCGCAGGCTGAGAAAACAGCCAGATGTGAAGGCAGATTACGTTGCCTTCATGCAAGAGTACCTGGTTGCCGGACACATGAGCCATGTAAAAGGTAACCTGGGAAGTGTGAACGCATACTATATTGCACACCAATGCGTGCAAAGGCCAGATCACACTACCACCAAGCTACGCATAGTGTTTGATGCTTAGTCAAAAACAGACTTGGGTGTGTGTCTCTTAATGATGTCCTTTTAAATGGTCCAAAGCTGCAGACAGACAATGTTACTGTTTTGCTTAATTTCAGAATTCCACACATTGTTTTCATTGCAGTTATAAAGCAAATGCATCGGCAGAACATGGTACATCCAGAGTATCGTGACTATCAACAAATCTTTTGGAGAGAGTCTGAGGAGCAACCAGTTGAGACTTATCGGCTTAACACTGTCAGTTATGGGGTCTGGTCTGCTCAGCTCTATACTTAGCAATTAGGACATTGAGACAGCTGGCGCAAGATGAGATGACCAATTTTCCAGATACTTCTAGTACACTTCTAACGAGCACGTATGTTGATGATGATGTTACTGGTGCCAATGACCTAGTGACTACCCTCAAGCTTAGACGAGACCTTCAGCAACTGCTGGACCGTGGGAGTTTTTAGCTTCGAAAATTTGCATGTAATTGTTCAGCTTTGTTTGATGACTTGCCACTGCAATATGTCCATTCTTCTGGTGAAACATACTCTTTTAGCGAAGATTCCTGCATTAAGGTATTAGGCTTACGCTGGAGCCCCAACACTGATGCCTTCTCATATAACTAGCAACCCAATCCTCTACTGTACACAAAATGAGGTATTTTTTCAGATATAGCCCGAATTTTTGACCTGTTGGGATGGCTTGCACCATTGAAATTATTTGCAAAACACTTTATTCAGTTACTCTGGTTCGCTCAAGTAGAATGGGATTCCCCAGCACCACCTGATATAATTGCCAGATGGAACAAGTTTCAAACAGTTACCTTGCTGTTCAACCATCTCTATTCAGCGTTGCATCACCCACAACCTCTCAGATGCCACTTTTGAAAAGCATGGATTCGCTGACGGTTCGGAGAATACAATGCTGTTGTGTATCTTCAAGCTGCATCTAACTCTGGTATGATCACCACTCATTTACTATTGACTAAAACGAAGGTAGCTCCACTGAAGCAAGTTACTCTTCCCAGGTTGGAGTTGTGTGCTGCTGTTTTGCTTTATAGATGTTTACGTTTGCTGCTCGACACCCTTACACCTGTCTTACAGTTAACCAGGATATATGCTTGGTCTGATTAATCTGTTTCATTATCTTGGATAAAGACGTCCCCTCGTGTTTGGAAGACATATGTTGCAAACCGGGTGACACAGATACAAGAATGCACCTCGGTGGACTGGTGGCATCATGTGACAAATTAAGATAATCAGCTGACTATGCATCTCGAGACCTTACACCTGGACAGCAAGCAGACCATCCACTTTGGTGGTCTGGACCGCCGTGGTTGCATCAACCAAAGAGCGAATGGCCGCAGAGCAATCATGTCATTCACAGACCCACTCTTAATGATGAATGCAAAACCATTGTCCTGTAAGTAATTTTAGAAAAGTCATGCCTTTTGGAATTACATAAACATTTCTCCAAGTTAAAAAGGGTCCAACGAATTGTTGCCATTTGTGTTCGAGTTACAAAAATCTTCATCCGAGGCTAAACTCAGTTTACGGCCCAGTCTTGCCTGATGAAATGCAGCATGCATTAATGCTCCTTATCAAGGCTACACAGAACCAGGCATTTGCAGATGAAATACAAAAATTGGCTGACCAGCAATTCTGCTCACCTGCGATAAGAAAATTATCTCCCTTTGTTGATGCAGAAGGAATTCTGCGTGTAGGTGGCAGATTTCATCATTCAGACCTAGCGTATGATGAGAAACATCCAATTCTCCTCCAAAAGTGCAGTCGCCTTGCAGAACTTCTAATTGATCAGCTCCATGAAGATTTCCGTCATCCTCTGCCCAGTACAATTCAGTCATTACTGCAACATGAATTTTGGTTTCTGAGTGCACAAAATGTGGTTCGAGGTCATCTTCGTAAGTGTATTCGTTGCTTTCAAGCTCGTCTGACAAGTCACAATCCTGCAATGGCAAACCTTCCAGCCAGTAGTGTGTGTCAAGTCAAGTCCTTCTGACCTCTGGTGTTGATTATGCTGGGCCAATCCCAATTACTATGGTGCGAACAAGAAAACCTCGCATACTGCAGGCATACATTTGTCTTTTTGTATGCATTGCCACAAAAGCAAAGCATTTAGAGCTTGCTTCTGATTTGTCGTCTGAAACCTTTCTTGCTGCATTCAGACGTTTCATTGCACGCTGTAGGCAATGTACTCACTAGCATAGTGACCGTGGTATAAACTTTGTAGGGATTAATCGTCACTTGTCAAAGCTGCAAGAGTTCTTGGCTGACAACAAGAAGTGCCTTACTGACAAGCTAGCGGAAGACAAGATAACTTGGCATTTAAATCCACCATCAGCCCCGCACTTTGGATGACTCTGGGAGGCAGGCTTCAAATCTGCTAAGTCTCTGTTGAGCAAAGTGATGGGCAGTCAGCTACTGTCATATGGGGAAATATACATGGTGCTGACTCAGGTTGAAGCCACGCACAACTCTAGACCACTTTTTACCATTTCCAGTTACCCAAATGACTTATCTGCCCTGACTCAAAGTCATTTTCTGTCTCTTGGTCCTCCTCAAGTGTTACCAGAACAGGACTTCACCACGGAACCTACAAACAGATTGAAAAGGTGGTCACTAATTCAACAAATTCATCAGTCTTTCTGGAAACGCTGACATACTGAATACCTGCAACAGTTTCAACCCAGGGATAAATGGCCCAAGAACAAGGACACCCTGAAAATTAGTGAATTGGTCCTCATCGGGGATAAAAACCTTCCATCCCTCCGGTGGCAACTGGGGCGCATCATCAAGATACTGCCTGGGTCAGATGGCACTGTGTGGGTTACCCAGGTCCTCACTCAACAGGAAGTTCTGAGTCATCCTGCAGTCAAGTTGTGTCCACTACCAGTTAATTAGTTTGAAGTGTGCTCATTTGAAGGTGGGCAGGATGTTTAGACTTGTGTATTTCGTGTGGTGTTCATTGTAGACAAAATTTTAAATTTGTTTTCCCCACCCACTCTTTGTGGACACCATCTTGTCTGCCATATTGACTAAACAGACAAATGAACAAAAAAAAAGTGTTAGTTGTGTGCAATATTGCATCGGCACGTGTTGTTTTGTTGTGCGCGATCGTTTTAACGTCATCATAATGAATTATATACTATCTACAGTCCATTATTGTCATCCCATCCCCAGACAAACTACTGAACAAGAACAGATGTGGCTAGGTAGCTATAACAACAACTGTCCCTAACTATCTCAATGCCCTTGTCCAAAAGGGTAGTGTGGTTGCAGTTACAAGTAGGGTAGTCTGTTCAAAGGGTTTGAAGACTTCTTCAGGGGCTGCTGGTGCAGGTCTTGAAGAGCTTCTGGTAGGTCGTGAACACATTGGGGTCAGCAGAGAGCCCCAGCACACAAGGTGATGGAGCAAGCTTACTGGAGATGAACTCAGAAGTACAACTGGAGAACAACTGACTTTCCTCGGTGATGCATGGCCATATATTCTACCTGCCCACGGGCTCGCCTGGGGTGCGGAGGTGCGGATGGCGAGCTCCTCCTCCTGAGCAGAGCTTTGTTTTCTAGCGCAATCCCTCAGCCCGTGGCCGAACTATGCACCTCTGTAATGCTGAGTTGCCTTGATTGCATGAGCTTAGGCACTTAACTTGGCTAGCCTCAATCACATATGAGGGGGTGGCGTGACGTCTGACATAAGGGCGTCTTTGACTGATGTGTACGTGGGTACCCCTGCAACTAGGGGCGTACTAGTAGGCTCTCGTAGCAAGTCGTTTCGGGGTTCAAACCCTGCCTGTGGTAACGTGATGATACCTACAGATGAGGCGAAGTCGTGTTTATATCTATGTCAAATATGAGTCACACGTCAAGGTAAGTCGGGTAACTGGTATAGTCTGGTGCACAGTAACTGAAAGACACATCAAGAAGTTGGTTAGAAGAAGGTGGCACTATCATTGTTTAGATTAAATATTACACTTGCTGAATAACATACTATACATCTTCAAAAATTTGTCTATTCACTTTCATTGCCTGCCTTGCTATTACTTTCATTTACATCACTACCACTTCTGTTACTGCTATCACTCGCATCATCTTGCGTGTTCCACATGGCATCGTCCTCTTCTGTGCCATCCAGTTTACATGAGATGCCAGTGATACCATAGATACAGGAATGGATCGCCATGCTTCAAGTATCCACAGACACACTTCTGTCAATAAAGCTCTTTTCAGATGGCCAGTTTTTGTTGTCTCCTGCTGTGTACGAATCCGTTCACTGTAAAGACGACGAACGTGCATTTTGAATTGCCTGTTAATGCCCATGTCAAAAGGTTGCAACATGCTAGTAATACCTCCTTATATAACTGCTACATCACATTTTGCCTCCTGAAGCTGCTTCTTCACAGCCTCAGTAACATGGCCTTGGTAACTGTCCAAAACCAGAAACAATTTCAAACGTTAGTCCCCCCGGCCGCCTGAAAAAACACACACACACACACACACAGCATTCGGACATCCACAGTTTCTCCTGCACCCACACTATTATCCCAGGTGGAAACTTTTCCTTTTGAATACAACATAGGATGGCAATTTTCTGCCATCTACCATTACACGTAACATGACTGTAAAACATTGTTTTTTTGCTCCAGTCCCAAGTGTTTTTATGGAGTGGGCACCCGAACATGTGACAGCTGTTGACTCCAGCATATCAAAATATATCGGCGCCTGATCTGCGTTTCTGATTTGTCCTAACTAGTAATTGTTCTGCCTTCTGAAATTTATAATAAATCTCTGGAAGTTATTTAACTTTTCCTCATAGCTTTCAGGCAATTTCTGGGCAATGGACGTCTGCCTTCTTATGCTGATGTCTTTCTTTACTATAAAACGCCTCAGCCACCCTTAACTGACCTTAAATTTGGTGACAGGTATAGTGTCGCAGTGCAATCTTACTGGCTTCAAAGAGAAGATCAGATGTAACAGCAAAACCATTGTGCCTAGTATTCAAAACTTACTGAAACAACTTGTCTTCGACCTGTGGGTACTTACATTTTCTACCCCACAAGGCACACTTGTTTTTGCTTATTGTTTGCAATTGGTCTTTCAAACGGAAAGCTATACAAGAGCAGGAAGGGTATGAAACAAGCTACACATAGGTGACACTGATAAGTGAAAACGACGAGAAAAGGGGCAAGGAGGTGTTTTGGTGACAGAGGGCGTGACAATGTCAAAGTCCTCTCCCCTGCAGCTACTCACGCCTTCCACTCTGTCCGACGGAATACTGCGCTGTTGCCACTTTTCAGCAGGCAGAGGCTAGCCAGCATGGCAACAACACACTTAATGGCAAACTAATTAGTTTGACGTTACCATAGTGTGCTGTTGCCGCAATGGCTGGCCTACACTCTAGTTAGTATGATAAGTCCCTGCAATATCTATGGCAATACAAAAATTCAGTGCGGCCTATACTTGAAATATTAATCATTCCTAATTCTTCACCAAAAACTTCTGGTGCGCCCCCCACATGCCAAAATACAGGACATGGCAATGCAATTTATTAATATATTATATGTTAGTAAAAGTATGTAAACACTTTTTGACCTCCCACTCATGACAAAATAAATAACTGTTTGCTAAAATGTGATAATGCTTTGTATGTAAACTGTTTGGTGCCCGCCATTTCCATAGATTGTGTAGTACACACCGGATGTGAACACTACAGCAGTAGTGTTTCCTAATAGACAAATAAACTTGTGCAGCACAGTGTATTAAATTCTTCACTAAAATAGACACATATTTTGTGCTTGTGTTATCTATGGCCGTAAAAAGACGTGATGGAAGAAAAGCACCCCTGTGCAACTTCAATAGATTTTCGAAAGCTTATTTTTGAAAGTTTATAAAGTACTCAATAGCTATTGCATAAGTTTTTGCTGCGAATTCATAGGAATGCTTAAGTCGCAGAGTACTTTTAATTGAAAGTTCAATTACATATCATTATTTAATAACAAAAAACACTAATACTGAATTACATATTCATTGTAATAAATTTCGTTTTGAATTTACTACACTTCACCGTGCATGAATATTCTCTTAAAAATACACCAAAAGTTTTTGTTTGTACTTCAGAGTAATTAATTCATTTGAGGATATTGTGTTGTGTTATTTTGGTAATTTATTTATGTGGAATGAATATTGATTATAATTGCTTGGTGATTTGCATATATTTGGTTTTTTTATTTTATTAATGCACACACAGGAAATACCAGATGTGTGTGATACAGTGATTTGATCAGTTTTTTCCAAGTGTAATACAAAGACTTTGATCGTTTGTCTAATGAGAGAAGTATTGTTGCACTGTCAAAGGAAGTAATCAGAAATAATAAGGCCCATGTTACAAAGTTCTTGTGTGATTGTAATACCATCAAGAAAGTAAACAGTATAAAGATTTGTTTTGAAATTTTTTAAATAACGAATTTGCAAGTACTACAATTTTAGTGAAGTTAGGCGAGTGGCGCACGAAAGTAGTATAATGTATTTACCTAATTTTTTCAACTTTTTTTGGAGAATTTTTCAAAATTTTTGGCTTGTTAAGACAAATAATATTTTAAAACACCTTTTATTACTAGACGTGGTGAAAATCAGATAAATATACTGTCTTTATATGATGCACAACCATTACATTATTGAAAACTTTAATAAAAGAAAGGGAGATAGCAATATTGATAAATTAATTACTTAGATACTTTTGATGTATCATTATTGGATGTTTATAAATCAATTAAATTGCATTTGATGGGCCGATTATATCACAATATTGTGCTGTGAATTCAAAGATAGCAACACCGTTGCTAGACATTCTCATTCTTCAACTATAATCCTTGAGTTTCCAGCTTTCTTTGGCTATAATATCATTTAAGAAAAGTAAGTTTGCATGCACTGTAATTAAATTCCACACAAAATCAACCTATTAACTCTGTTTTCGCATTCAAATCTGCAAAAAACACCCCAAATCTCTAAAACAATAAACTCTGTTGTATAGAAATATCACAAATCCACGAAAATACAACATTATTTTATACATTCCGTGAACTGCAACTTGAAAAGCAAAAAATGGTAATTTTCTACTTTTTACATAAAAATTCACATTATTTTTGTTTTTAATCACAAAATTTTCGGGCCCTTACACATGGATGATACCAAATCACTTGTTATTATAAGTATTTTAATTTTATTTGTTTATTTTTTGTTTGTACATTATATGTTATGTAAAACATTTGAGTGAATTTAATTTTCTAGCTATCTTCACATTCCCTATTCTGAGTGTTGAAATTAGCATTACATATTGCATTATTCACACACATAAGTGCGGCAATCACCCCATTGTTATTACCGGTAGATTAGGTAGTTTGAATTGATTTTAATATCTCGATTAGTACTCTTTAAGATTCTCAATTCTACACATCATCCGTAAGAATCACAGACGTCGAGGAATTGTTGAATAAAAGTTGACATCCCTAATACAAACTAATATTTTGTTGAAATATCCTCAAACTTTTATGCAAGAGGGCCCATACAAAAAAGTACGCTGTGTTCAATGCTTTTGGCAACAAAGGAGTTTGCAGATACCCTTTTGTGATATCATTTTATTCAGAAGACTTATGTTTATTAATATAAAATATTATTTCATTGAAATGACCTCAGATTATTCCATAAGAGGCCACCAAAAATTGAATTTGCACTCAGGAAAAAGTATGCTGTGTTTAATGTTACAGTTTTTGTAAATGTTTGGTAACAAACTAGGTTTCAGATACCCTTCTGTGGTACCATTTTATTTCGAAGAAGTCTGTTTATCAAAATAAATTATTATTTCGTTGAAACATCCTCTGGTTTTTCTGCAAGAGGCCATCAACACAATTTTATTCAGAAGTTGTCAAACTATTAAATTAAATGCTCAGTAAATCCACGCACCACTCTAGTTTTAAACATTTTGGGAGCTAACGAAGGCTAAGTATATGCTTCTTGGGTATAATTTTTTTTCAGAAGATGTCAGTCAGCTTTTAATATAAATTACATTTTTTTTTATATTTAATATAAAATATTTTTGTACTAAAGAGGGTTAAATGGATTTAATGCAAAAAAGTGCAAATTTTGACACATGGTAGCTAGGGTGTCAAAATTTCCCAAAATATTTATAGTACTAACCTCCTCTCCATAACAACATCATTCTGGAAACAATGAGGAGCCTTTTAAAAAGGTTCTAATGTACAGTCAAACCTCATTAATATGATGCCACTTAATACAAAACTCAGGTTTATTCAAAGTATTTTTATGGTCCCGTGAAATTAAATAAGCTTTATAATGCAGCAATTCCATTGTTACAGGCATGACAATTTTGAACTAATATTGCCTTCAAAATATGCATAACACAACAGTTTCTTCCAATTTCATTAAAATATAATACACCAACAAATCAGTTAGCCACTATAATTTATTTGCAGATATTTATAGTTAACACCCATTCAATTTTCCACCTTTAAAAAAATAATCTTCTATTGTTAAGGATAGAACCTATGACTAAAACATTAAATATTTTTTAGTGATTTTTGTTGGAAGCAAATTTTTATTTAACAATATAGTTAACATTAGTTATTTGTCTTTAAGTGCACACATCGGCAAAGAAATATTGTATTTTTTTTTAAAAGAGGGACATAAAAATCAAAATCTATACTGTAATAAAGGGAATACATACATGTATAATACATACATAATACATATATGTTTTTCTTGCATAAGTTATAATTATCGGATTAATTTCTAATTTAATTGAATATAGAGAAAGTAAACAAATGCCATTTGTTTTTGATAAAACAAAGTTGATGACACCAAGTATTTAGTTGAAGTTTACAATAAATGGCACCCACTTGTCTACTTTAAACAGCTGTCTTCCCTCAGCGTATAAAGTACCCAGAGTCGAGGGTTGTGTGAATATTTGGCATACCGAAACGAAAATGAAAACTTTCATTTTTGTTTCAGTAAGATATCTCTGTACGTATGACAATATTTAAGGGACCAAAGTTTAGTGTGTTTGTTATAGAGGGGTTATTTATAGAGGTGATTTACAATGAGTTTCTTTTTTCATCATACAGTTAACTTTGAATCTAATTGCTCCTGAAATTGAATTGCATTGTTTGTTTTGAATTTATATAAGAAAAGTATTAAATTGATTTTCTTTTGAACACTTATACAGTAAACCATTATGGCCACTATTAAGAAATTACCATTGTCATAGAAAAAAATATGCCACTAGTTTTGTTTGGAGCAACTTTATGTAACCAATAAATTTGCAAAATTCTTAAATATAAAATAAATAATAAAAACTTATGATAAAAAATACTTGGCACATACAAAGTAAGACAATACAGCTTCTACAGCACTTAAAACAACATCATGACTTTTGTATATTATATTTTTTATCTGAAATGTGTGACAAATGGAAATTTTTTTTACAGTTCAAAGTAAAATTGTGTAAAAAAGGAGAAATATAAAAGGAAAATAAATATAATCAGACTTTTCAGTCTTTGTTATAAAGAGTAGAAAATTCATTATATCATATACAATTTTGACCGGACCTAACCACAATTTTGTTATAGAGAAGTTGTTGTTATAAAGAGGTTCACTATATAAGAGATTTTACTGTAGTTGCTGACAGTTGAGATTAAATGAAAATCCTAGATTTCATTGAATAATTGGGTGTTTAATGAATGCTTATTTAGTGCATCAGCAAAGAAAATTATTGTATTTAATCATCTTGTTAATGTTTATTATTTTATAACTAAAACAACTACATAAAACATTAATTTTAATGTAGGAAAGAACCCCTGTGGAAAATACTCTATGCTGTACGATTTTTTTGGTTTGGTTTTGCAACAAATTTTCTATAATTAATAATTTGCTAAAATGTTATGAAATTTGTTAAACTTTCGGAAGACTTGAGCTCTTATGAAATTATTTTTCATCTTAGTTTCAATTTCACGAAAGTTCATAACATGCATTTCGTTTCGTGTGAGAAAAAAAATCGCGTTCACACAATCCTACCAGAGTCATATGAATAACCTATCTATTGTCATTTTTAACACCACCTTAACTTATTGCCACACATCTTTGTTTTCTTCTGTAGCTTGCTCTTCCCTATTAGCTGAACTAACAAGGACTGGCCAACCTGTAGTACACTTTTAGCCACACATAGAGGGACTGCATATTCTTCATCAGTGTCTGAATACACTTCAAACCTATTTTCTTACCAGAACCTTCCTACTTTTCTTGACATTCTCCAGGACCTGAATCTGACTCAATTACCATCACTATGGACAAATACTCAATACAGCTTAAAATCAGACTGAATAGTTCTTACAGCTACAATATCTTGTTTGTTAATAGCATGGAAATAATGCTATAAGTGTACAATTGGCATAAGAGTGACCCTTTCCCATCTCTTTTCCAAGATGTCTTGGTGCTGGTCGATTGCTGTACTGTTTACCAAAATTATTTGGACTTCCTTGGGTTTGCAACGGTCAACACAGCATTTATAAAAATCTTTAGCACTTACCACAGTTACCTGACTGGATTTTACTCAGTCCCAATCCATTCGCTTGACAGTTTCACAGACTCCATCGACAGTTCCCTTGCCATGAGAAGTTGCAAAGAAACTCCATTCTTCCGTTACACTAAAATATCTTCCACGTGACTTAAATCTGACAAATTGAATTTATTTTTAAACTGCCCAGCACTGCCATCAGAGAAAATGGATACCTCTTCAACTATGTGCCATTTTTTCTGGTCGGTGACGATTTTCTTTAGGAAAACCCACACAGTGCATTTATCATGTCTTAAGTCATCGCTGATTGCAAGACATTGTATTGCATTTTTCAACCATGCTACGCCAGTGAATATGGTAACCTGGCTGTTATTCCAATGCGCACTCTGTGTTTCACCATTTGCGGTTAACTAATAATTTTCTGCAAAGTCTACCTGCAGAACAAATTCCCCATTTCGCAAGGCTTGTCTATTTTTGTCTCAAAATGGGTTTCTTGTGTGGCCTTTACAAAACAATGTACTTTAAAAGAGATAATTGTTTTTGGAGATCAATAATCACATCTTCAATAGAACCATCAATACTGGAAAGAGTAAGACTACCATTGTTATCAATTCACTGCTTTCATGAAACCATGGTTGTTAAGTTAGTATTGTTGGGTAAGATACAGAAAATATCAATTTCACATTGAATCCTGTCATACATTATTCATTAGTTACATCATAGCAAAATTTTCTCAGCTGCTCTTTCCCTGCCAGTGCACCAACAGTGAAGTTTAAGTTTGCATAATGCTTTCACACACACACACCGTGTGGCATTTCCAAATTCGGTAGGACATTTTTTGATCGTAACTCATAGAATTAGCTTTGCTTAATATTAACACCAGGGTTTTCACTCTCAAACAAAAAAAAAAATGCCCCTTAAATTGTCATAATCATATGTATTGTGGATCATCTCTCTGGATCTAGTGCTTTCATTTCCTAATACTCTTAGAATCCCTTTTGCCAGGTACCTGTCCAGTGATGTTATCACGAACACATAACGAATGTATGTACTTTTTCTTTTGCTACATTAGTGAGTAGTGTTGACCCTTGTTTATAAACTGAATTAATAAGTGAGCATTCATTGAAAAAGCATTTAAAGCAAGTTTTCTTATTACTGCCATTTTTTTCTTGGGCTTTAAGGAAGAGATTTTTTCGCTTTCAAAAGTGCTTTACCGGAGGTTTATGTACATTAATAAGATCTATGTAGGCATAATTCACCATTGTCAGCCTTTTTATCTGACTGTTCTGATTATTTATTTTTCAACCTATGCTTTTTATTTATTTCTGTTTCTTTACGTCTTATTAACTTTATTCCTTTCCTGTCTACTGCTGTTGACATTTTAAAATGCACACGGGATACTCTTTTACGTTTGGCATGTGTTTCAAGTGATTTTCCCAGCAGTCTACATTTTTTTTCAGTTCCTCTGGAAACTTTTTTACCCTTAGTCTGATATTTTTCCTTTCCTGCATCATCTTGTCCATTTTGATTTAGAACTCAGTGTTCACCTAGAAAAAGTTTAGGCCTACGGTTAGAAACCAGTATAATATACTGTTTAATCAAATATAAACTAATCTTTGCTATAATACCTAACATTATTATAGGACTTAATGTTAAGTGTAGAAACTAACCTATAAAAGTTAACATAGTAAGTTCTTGTAAAACTCTTAACATGGCATTTCATAAACTTTTACAGATGGGACATATCTTCACAATTCCATAGAATTGCAAAAATTAAAATTAGACAGTCAATTTTCCAAGGTTAAGTTAAAAACAGTTTATTTATATGTTTATTATATTGACGCGTCTCGCGTCCCGAAAGATATTTTTTCGTCAGAAGGCACACTCTGTCGAAACTCGCAGGCTGGCTTACGCAATAAATATTAAGGGTTTGGCGCGCGTGCTAGCAGAATGACACCAGGATTTTGAGACAAGGGGACGCTAAGCTCACACCAGCAGCTGCGTCTCTCCCGAGCCGGCTGCCGCAATAAATAATGAGAGCTTTTGGCGAGCTTGCGAGAATAATAGCGACGCAATATCCGGAGGCAGAAGAAACACTGCGCCGACCAAGGGGCCACCAAGTGTTCCAGCACGTGCAGGGTGGAGCAATAAACTTTGATGCCAGAATCGAGGGACGACGCTGGGCCCACGTGCGGGTAGCCGGAGCGTCGAACACGTTTTTACAACCCAGAGGACGTGGCGGTCAGCCTGGCCACGTGCAGAGATGATGCAAGTTTAATATGGCGAACGAGCTTACAAAAACACGAGGAAGAGGAAGGAACGGGGCAGTCGGCCGATTTCAAGCGAGGAGTGCGGATTGGAGCCAGGAGGAACAAGTTCGAGAGAAGGCATCGAGACGTCAACACCGGGCGGCGAGGAACTGTCGCAGCCCAGGCGTCGCAGCCCATCCACCGAGTGACGGAGCGGTCCCGAGGTCGCCGGCTGGGAGATGGACCATCGCCTCGAGACAGCTAAGTGTGACGCACAGGAAGTGTGACGAACCTTGCTCCCCATGGCACAAATCGCCGCGTCAAGCCCTACATGGCCTACGTAGCTAGGGGGGGGGAGGGAGTTGCCTCGTGTGTTCATGTAGAAGTTAACCTGTTAAGCGAAAATAAAACTGACATATGTTAACTCGCAAAGAAGGTGAATTTATTTGGTAAATTGGACCTAGGGATAGTAGCGTCAACATATTCCTACGCCCTAACACTGAGGGCTAGCATCAATTGCTGGCGCCTTACGCAGAGAGCAGAATCAATACCTACTTATACGCCATGGCGCTGGGGAGGTATCAATTTTGATATATGATTACAACAATAAGATTATTTAAATTTGTCAAATAAGGTAAACTTACCATTTTTGTTATGGACATGATGATCCAGTACAACCTTAACTAACAACACAATTTTAAGAAAACTCCTTCGCCTCTATGAAATCAACAACACACTTAAAAAGAGACATAGAAGGACTGTTTCCCTCCAAAAGGCAGGTGTGTCAAAATTGCTAGACTAACCATCTTCACCAATTAAATTCCTTACTTGCTTACTTGGGAAAGTTAACAAAATAATCTAACTAATTACAGTTAAAGTCAGAGAAAATTAACTGATTAAAATTTGCACAAATTAACTGATTAAAGTTTAAGTTTAAACAAAATTAACTAATTAAAGTTAAAGAACCACAAAAATTTTTACAGTTAAAATTAAGTTTCCAAAAGGTTTTTCATCAAACTTTATTTAATTATTTAGGTTCGATGCACATAATATTTAAAAAATCAAATTGCCAGTGTTCCTTTTATTTTGGCCTGTAAAAAAAAAACCCATTTTAAATAAAACTTCTAACATAAATTCTCATAACACAACTCAGCACGAAACCTGACCAGTACAGTAACTACAAAAACAATCTAACTGTTCAAACCCTGCAAGGACCATCAACTGTGCTATTTGCGTAGCGAGAGGTTATATTGATAAATCGCGACATTGGTGCCTAGCCTACCACACAATCACATGTGACTAACTATGATCTGCGACTCAGTACATAGGTAACAGATGGCATCAGCGTATCAATCTGTATATCGTGGTGTGTAACTAATCAGTTGTAAAATATGTTGCATGTTAAAAGCATTTGCATATCTTTCATTTTCATCTTCAGCCTCCAGGCAATTGCAAAGTTGATTAACAGTTAGTTTTAATCGTAAACAAACATTTTCACAATTAAAAGTACAAATTTAATCCATTTTAAAATAATTAATAAGTAAAAAATTATCTATATTTTAAATGAATAATTTTAATTGTTAATTTTTTAATAGTTAATTACAGTATGCTTACTTGTTAGGGTTCCAAAATACCAATATCAATTAAGTGTTAAATTGAAAATAAAAATAAATAAATAAATAAATAAATAAAACCAAATTTTTTTTCATGAGATTACCTTTTTTGGATATTTTAAAAATTGAATACCTTATAGTGTGTGATTAAGTGTAATGTTTGGAAAAATTCACAGAGGTTGGCTTTGGCATCGAATGACTGAATGTTAAACGGTCCAGTTTGTACTAAATATGGTTAATATGTAGTACAAAATAGCTTTATTCACACAAGTCTTTAAATACATGTATTTTTATACTATTAATATGAAATTCACCAGCAAAAACAACATACTCGTGAATAATATTTTAGCACTAAAAAGCAAACAAAACAATCTGACCACATACGACACAGAGTGCTCTAGTACTCACATTTGTAACTATACTTAATGGGGACACCATTTTGTTACATGCACCAAACTAATGCTTTTCGTGAGAAGTGATATTTGATAATGTTACCAGTTAATCTGTGAAGAAGTTGATGTTTACAGAGGTTGATTATGTAGAAGTACGAACATGGCAACTGTTGTACATTCTATGAGAATAAATACATTTTTAATAAAATTAAATTTAAAAAAAAAATTGGCATGTGAAATAAAATAAGATTCACAAGAAATTGAACATGAAATAAATTTAGGCTGTGTTGTACAATAATTTGGTGGTAAAATAAAGTTACATTATGCGAGAATCTGGAAGTGAAAGAAAATTTACATCACACGAGAATTAGGAAATGAAATAAAATTAAGTGACACAAAGTCTAAGAAGAAATTAAGTGATATGAAAACTGGGTAGTGCAACGAGATTAAGCTGCCAAAAATGGGATACTGCACTGAAATCAATATCTAGTATATTAAATTTCTTGACCTTGGATTTAAAACCAACAAGTATAACCTAGCAACATGCCAACTTGTGTGCTTACAATTATTATAAATGTACCTATAAAAATTTTTTATTAAATTAATTTGGAGTAAAATTTTTCAAACTAGTGACTTTACTTTGGGTATTGTGCTGGGTAAATAGCAATAAGTAAAAGCAATTTGTAATAATCTGAATAAATTTTTGCTTTGGTTTATTTAATATGAAACACATTATTACAAAAGTCAAAATTATGTTTGCTTCATGCTTGTATTGATGAAGTGTAACTGTATTTTTATTTACCACAACAATTTTACTAAAGTTATTAACTTTATTTCTTCCATTTCTGTGCTGTGGGGGGAAAAAGGTGTGTCAAACCGCCCTGTTTATTTTTCAAATAATACATACTACAGTGGAACGGTATTATACCATTTCTTCAAATAATAATAATAATAAACAGTGTTGATGTGATGGTTATAAGAGATGCTTACCAAGTCACGTAGGCGGTTCATGACGTTGTCCAGTTGCCTGATGGGCAGCTGTGGAAGTTCCAGCTGCGGCTGCGGTGGCATACGGAACCCCGGGAAAGTCTCCCCTTCGGTAGGCGTCGGCAGCATGGTGGTGGGGTCGTGCTTCAGTTGCACGCTGGGATTCTGCTGCAGTACTTCCTGCTTGGCTTTCATTGCCTCTTTCTTTACAACCTCCACGTGCAGCTCATCGTTTGTGCTGTACAGCGGACACCTGCCCCACAAGCACGCAACTCAGTCACTGTTTGAGGCTCCTGTCTATCTGGAGCAAAATTGCATTGCAGTGTCTATAGGCTGTTCACGATAAACTGAGCACTTCCTAAAGACCTGCTTAAAAATCAACTTGCGTGCACATTGTGTGTTATTTCCGCACATGTAAAATTAACATCGCCATGGGCCTGATCACTTTATTTATGCTTCGATCAAGCACAACTGTGTAATTATTATGAAAGTATATATATTGTACAAATGTTCTAATTATTATACTCATATGCATAAAAAACACAGAAAGCAAAATGAATCATTTCAGTGCTTACAAATATTTACGTAACATTTTCAATTCAACATTAAGACATGAAATCCCCTTCCCACTATTGTTACCAAAATTTATTGGGTGCATGGCAGCCCCTTAAAATATATTCAGTAGGGGCAGTGATTTTTTTCAAAGGTTCATTTCAGAAGTGTTCAATTAATCATGAACAGCCTATAACATAAACTGTTACATATTTTCAAAAAGAAATTCAGTTATAGACCAGTATTTATATCAAATGTGCATTTACAATTGTATTTAGCCATGGAAAAGTTTACTGCATGTGTTAACTAGTTCATGGAATGTCTAAAATGTTGGGCAACAATACACCAAAGTCATTCACAAATACTATCACACTATGCTACACATGCATACATCTCTTTGCTGTCACAGGTGCCACTACAATTCAACATTTTGTGCTACTTTAGCCACACTGCATGTTATTTCCTTTGGTGCTTTCTTTTCACACATTAATTTGTTTTATTTACCAAAAGAGTATTTGAGGAGCCTGCCAGTCCTGACTCCTATTAGTATTTTTGTGCTCACATATATGTAACAAAATGTCACTTGTACACAATAAGTATTTTATTTATGAAATTCTAGAATCATATTTTGAATAATTGTGTAATTACGATAATATGAAAAAGTATAAGCAAAGCAAGCAATTTATGAAATAGTACGTGACACTGGTTCGTCTACATCAAGCACTATGGACTAGTGACAGAAACATTAGAAATTGACAATATACCAAATTAATATTTATACGTGTGTGTGCGCGTGCGTGCGTGTATACAGTAGAGCACCACTTAACTGGAATTCCCTCAAACAGAACCATATCCGGAACTAATTTTCCAAAAAATTCAAAAGTCACAAAGTTGTGCCATAACTTTCTCGCGCTCGCAAGAGGTCTTTCGTTGCTCACACCAGACTGTACATGCCAGTAGACAGCCGGCCCAAGTGGCACAGCTGCATAAAGACACAAGTGACAGTGACTAATGGCAATGTGCGACACATGCCGTTGGTTTTAGTGGTGTGACTTTCAGAATTTAGTGTTCTAACGTGTTAGTGTAAATGTACCATATTTTGGCGCATATAGACCGCACCAGAAGTTTTTGATGAAAAATTAGAGATAATTAATATTTCAAGTATAGGTGGCACTGAATTTTTGTATTCCCGTAAATATTGCCGGGCCTCATTGTGCTAGTGCGGCAACAGTAAACTATAACAACTTCAAACTAATTAATCTGCCGTTGAGTGTTATTGTTGCCGCGCCGCCTAATGAAAAGTGGCAACCGCGCAGTATTCCGCGTAAATAAAGCTTTTGTATATATGTCAAAATGCCTCAACATGGCGTTTGAATTGCGGACCATGTGCGCCATGCGTAGCCTGCCAGGCAATGGTATGGTGCAAGAGTGTGTGCGACATATCTCTCTCTCTCACATACACAGAGCTACTGCTGGCTGTCTCATTCAGAGAGAGAGAGAGAGAGAGAGGGAGGGAGAGAGAGGGAGAGGGAGAGGGAGAGAGAGAGAGACCAAACAAAACAGAAGGGGAAGTAGAGAGAAAGGAAAGAAAGGGAGCGAGTAAGCTTACCTGGTGCTGGGCGACTGAGATGGTTGTGCTAGCGGTGGGCGGTGGAGGTGGAAAGGAAGGACACCAAGCGAGAGGGAGAAAGAAAAAAGAGAAAGGAAGCGAGCCAGTTGGACAGCAGCTGGAGGTGATACAAAGCAGAACTGTCGAGGACAGACAGGCAAAAGTATTGTGCGACCCATACGCGTTTAAACATGAGTGATGAGTTATTCATTTGTAGTTATTTTTTTGACTTCTTTAGAAACTAAGTTAAAACATTAGAGCGTACTGTTGCTTTGACAAATTTCTGATTTAGGGGCAAAATTTTTTTATGCCAATATCTGATAAATAAGCTGCACTCGACTTTTTGTAATTTTTTTTTGTAAAAATGTGCAGCCGAAATACGGTACTTTGTATATAATATGTCAGTCCCGCTCTTGTAAATGTAGATTGTGCCAACGTGCCATGCTGTAAGGGAAAAACTAACCACAAAATTTACTATATAACGGAAAGTCTTATCAGTTGCATGTCAACACAAACAGTAACATGTCACCGCTGCAGCCCTAGACTACCTCCAGTCCTCGCTCACGCAGACACGTGCACGAAGAGATAAGAACTCTGGCTAGCAGGTTGTGAATGAAGGTTATTAAAGCAGCGACGGGAGTTTTATGACTCACATTTGCATAAACAGTACGTAGTGTTTTTTTTAAATGGTTTTTGTAACTTTCAGGATAAAACTAATAATTTACACTCATCGATTTCTTAAGTTAAAATTATGTGCCACACATGCACGAGTTCAGACTAAAAATGTGTTGTTTTTCACGCCATCCCACCCTCATTTCCCACAACCGGAATAGCCCTTCCCCGACGATTCCGGTTGAGGGGTGCTCTAGTGTATATATATTTTTTTCTACTATGAAAAGGTTTTTTAACTTCTTAATTTCTTTTGCAACAAAACATGTATTTATAACAATTATTAGTACTAATTACAAAAGAAAACAAAGTTATCGTCAATTCCATTAAAATAAATGTACAAAATTGTTAACTAGTGCAATTTATTGCATGTAGTGTATCGAAAATTCACCACATAACAGTTGCCAACACACAACAGTCACACCCTCATTTCAAAAACTAAAACTTCAGGAATTTTTTTTTATCATTTGCAAGCATGTCAAGGTTGTTTCCACACTGACTGTAAAACTGAAAGCGCCATCACCATCCAGAGCACTAGTAGAGAGTACTTCACTTTTGTATCTATGGATTACATTTTATTTGTTGCTTTATCATCTTCTTAAAAGTACTCCATGGAAATTTATTAGTGATTGTGAGAAATGAATAAAGCAAGCAGTTACACAGAATCTTTCAAACAGAAAGTGATCGCGTTCGCGGAAAACATGAGAATAGATTAGCTGGTCGAGAATTTTCAATTAATGATAAACTTGTGCGGGGCTGGTGAAATTAAAAGACAAGCTGAAGAAAACAAATCCAAGAAGAATCTTAGGGATTCATAGATTCAGTTAATTTGATACGAGATGAGATTTTTTTTTTCGTTAATTCAAAATTTTGCATTATACGTAATTCACAGTAAAGTTTCCCCAAAATGTATGTAAAATTCAAATGATTTATAAATACTGCAGTAATTTTTGTGTAACAAAAGGAGCATCACAAACGGCCAGCCGCTTCACGTACGCATCAGGTGGCGAAGCATACTGCTGGACGCGGCTGTCTTGCCTATAGACGTGTCAGTAATGGGCCACGGGCAGGTGGTATGGAAAAGTAATTGAGCTGCAATCTCCCAAGTACGCACATAAAGAACTCTGCTGCCTGTCTGCTTTTTTAAGCCTCATTTATCCCTCTCTTTTTTTTAAGCACAACGTTTACTTAAGTTTCTGGAAGAAAACAAATGCTATATGAATTTCCTGTCAAAAAATAATTTTCCCTTAGCACTTTTTTATTTTACATTCAAAATAACATGAGTGCAAGGAACGTGAAGTACAATGCACAAACTCTTTCAGTAAATTTTTAAATAATTCAGGAAATTCATAAGAATTAAGGAGTATGGCAGCTCGCTTTCAGTGCTGCCCACTTACTAGTAAAATTGTGCTTAAATTGAAAAGTTAGTGAAAGGGCACAGGTTACAGGTCTGTGGCAAACAGGGTGCAATAACATAGTTTCACAACTTTAGTGTCATGTAACTATGTAATGCAGCAGAGAGTGTCTGAGGCGGCATTAGAGAAAGACAAGCGGAACAGGGATACTGTATAGCAGTTGTTGCCCAGCAGGTAGTTGCTAAGCCTTTTTTTTTTGCAGGAGTGAGATGCCAATCACAATGGTTGAAGGAGGAAGGGGGTTGTTTTGTCTCCTGGAAAAAAGATATCCCTGTAGGGGAGAGAAGTCTGGCGTGGGAATGATTCTTTGTGGAAAATCACAGCAAGGAAGTTTTATTTTAATTAAAACTGCTCCCCTTTTTTTCCCCCCTGCTTACAAACTGTATTTATTAAAGTTTTCACGTCTGAAACTAGTTTCTATTTTATATTACTTTTTCTGTATCCATTTTTTGAAACTATTACAACATTATATCATAGTGTCACCACTGCTGAAGTCTCATAGAAGAAAGTTGCTGATGCAAAGACACAAGTTAAGTGCAGTTAAGTGTAGAGGTAGTGTAATGTGTGACGTGAGTACTACTACTGTGCTTATCGCTCCCACACATCTTGATCATGGGCATGTCTAGGTTTGAAGCACCTTTAACCACAGATGGGCCGACAGTGTTTAGTCCACTCTATTTTATCTTTTTTTTTTTTCAAAACACAAAAAAGATGTGGCACGTGCGTGCGTACGTACGCCAGCATCTTGCAACCAGCAACCCCCTCTCGTGCATGAACGACTCAGTTCTGTCTGACTCGTGTACCAGTGACGCTGGTAGTTTGATAGACATTTTCTGTCACCCCTACCCTTTTTCTGATGTGGTCTATATAGTGGAGGGAGGGGGCCTTTGTATTTCTTGGCACACATTGTTTAGTAGTAATTATGTTGTTTGGTAAGTTTTATCCTTTCCTTTTAAAGCACGGCTTTTTGTTCCTGGATTACACTGCCATCTATAAGGCAAAATCTGAATTCATTAAAATATATTTGGTCTCTCCAGTATGGCAGGTACTATTAAATAGTTCAAATATGTCAAAATGAAAAATAAAAATAAAGGACAGGTTACTTTTAAGTAAAATGTGACAGAAAATTCTGTAAGTTGTAAAAAAATATTGTCTTTTGATAGTTACGCTGAAAAACATAACGAACGAATTTACAGTTGGCACTTTCTTTTGCACACATTGCTGTAATTAATCATAAGGATAAGTTAATATTTAAAGTCCAATTATTTCATGTACAACACATATTTTCTTAATTACCTAATAATATTGCTTATGAAATTATTTGTGATGTCATATATTCTTTGCGCCACACGACGATCGTCCTTATGACGTCATTCATCATTATGACTGCACAACCGATGCGGTCTTGGCGAGTACTGGTTATCGACTGACCGTTGTTACCTCTCTTTTGGGCGATAGCCCCACAGAGTATTTATGCTGCAGACCTATCGCCTCCCCCTTCCACAGATAAGGGCATAACCAAACATGTTGAACTTGAACTTGTCTGAGAATATGAGTGTCCCAAAATTCCAATGGTTTTCCACAATATTCCTTGACAAACGCAAGGCGTTTCTTCCTGTTCACCTCCGAAATATATGGCTTCTTTTGGCGGGGACCGCCATGAATATTGGCACTGTTCAAGACATTCTGTACTGTCTGTGCACTTACCGTCTTGTTAGAAGTTGTTTTCTGATGTCCGCAGATAACGAAGCGCAGCACTTCTTGTGGATTCATTTCGGACTAAACGTACGATACTGTGTCTCTTTCAATGTGCGAGTACATATTCGTGGACCCCATAATCTGAGTTTGTTTAGTGTGGATCCTTGTTCCTTATATTTGTGTATTATAGATCATACAGTGAAGAAACTGATAAAAAGCATTCTACCGATCTCTCTTTAACTTTTGCCTTGTAACACAACGTTCTCTCGAATGGTCTTCTTTCTTTGGTCCCATATTGACAGTACTGAGCACCACCACATCTACCTCCAGACTGAAAGGTAAAAAAACTCACAGTAACGATACAGATACTGCTCGTACAGTACGTTGTGTTGCATGCTGGTTACACAACAGAACAGTATGAGAACTACACTGTGCCAATACTTATGTGATGATTCTAATTCGTGAAACCTCTATTATTAGTTTTTTATGGGACCTACTGAAAAAAACTCAGCATGCGGGAAAACTCAACACGTGGACCACTCTCCTCCTCAAAAAATAAAACCTAACCTCAACTCCAATTTCAAAAATCTGCCAAATGTTTTCAAAAAATTCAATAAATTTCTGCCAAATGTAGATAAAGTGGCAAAAATCAAACAAAATTTATTGAAAAAAATGATTTAAAATAGAAAAGTGCTAAAAATTAAATTTAAATTACAGTAATAAAGTACGTAGTTTCATCATAAAACTGCAGTATGTTATATTTTTTACTCTATTTTGGAGGCAAATTTAACACAGTTTTTTGGGTTTGAAATGTAAAAATTCAATTTTTTGAAATTATATTTTACACCGCTAAAAATTATGTTGCCCGCTAAAATGTTTATTTGTCCACTATATGTTTTTAAATTTCTCAAATTAAACGGAAAGTCTGCTAAGTTGATAACACTCGCCATCTTGTGTGACAGTTGATATCACTACATTACTCTTAAAAAAATTACTAGCTTAATTTTATTTTAACAGAATTAGCCCATGAAAACATAATGTGCCCCTTTAATGGTTGTAATTTACATGGTTATTTACCGTACTGACCTAAAAATTATTAAGTTTCTTTTGTGGAACCAGAGTAAAGTTCAAATCCATTCCCTCCATTATTAATGTTTGGTTCTGGTCCATACCACATCCATTATACATACGTGTTATATTTGCGCAAATTTTTGTGTGCTGACTTGAAACAAAGAAGTGCCCGCAATTATGTTTTACCTGTTTTTCGACGTGAGTAATTAAAAACAAATAGTGTGTGAATTATCAAAAATAAATTACGTAGTTGTTAACAATTGCAACGTTTCACGACAACTAGTTGTGTACACTAGCATTTGAGGTTAGGGCGTGTCTGTTTACTTGCTCTTGGCGCTACTGAATTTTAGTAGTATCAGTTTTAAGATAAGTTATTTCACAGATAAACAATTGTTCCAAATATATTTTGGTTTAGGACAGAATATCTGATTGACGGATGCGGGTAGATTAATGATTTAAGGGTAATAGCTGTAGGTTTTTTTTAACATTGTTTATATAGGATATTTGTTGGGACAATCGCAAAAATTGACTGATACATGAAATCGACTTAAACGGGAACTCAACAACGAGGTTTCACTACACGTTTATCATGTCCCTGCATACTGTGCACCTAACGTATCTTTGTCTACATGTATATCTTGCATGTTAAATAGTAGTACATTGAGCCCAATATTACAACATGGGGCATGTCAATACCTTTTGGAGCAAGTGTATATAAAATGATTACTGCCAAAACATCCAAAATACTAAAAAGTATTTCCTTCACAAATAAAACATAAGAAAAAAATGGGTGCGTGTACTTATGTAAGCACGTTGGAAGTTATACTTATTTGACGTGACTAAAATAAAATTTTATTACGCATGTTACCATTTCACGCTTATATTCATTCAGATCTTGTCCCATATCATAATTGAATTCAAACTATATAAATGAAATATTTTTCAATTTGCTTATTACATGAAATGATTTTCTGTCGGTTTTAAATATAACCATGTGCTATGTTATGCACCTTGCGTATTTGAGGTTAATTTTAGTTTAATTAACGTCCAATTCTTCAAAACACTTTCAAAATTTTACTAACACAATTTTTGTCACAAACACATTTTTCATGGCACAATGTAAGTAAAATTTATTAATTAATTATATATATATAATTAATTTATTACATATATATTAATTATATATATATTGACAATGAATTACTAATATAAATGAAATGATTTTCAATTTGCTTATTACATGAACTGATTTTCTGACGTTTTAAATATAACCACGTGCTATATTGTGTACCTTGCGTTTGTATATAGCTACAAGATACGCGCATGCACGTTGGGTCATACCCCTACCACGCTCACTGTCGTGTGTGCGCAACTATAGGCACATGCACGTTGGGTCATACCCCTACCACGTTCACTGTCAAATTTCATTACAATGTGCATACTCAACTTCCGTTGCACAGTAAACTTTTACCCTCAGCGCGCCAAAATAAGTATAGCTTAAAAAAAATCAACTATTCCCTTAACGTTTACCACAGTCTGCTTTATCATTGCAGGTCTATCCTTTGTCCTGGAGTGGTTCTATTAGAGATGGGACAAACCCAGATTTTACAAAAGAGTGGAACTAGAATCAAATCTAAAATATCTTCAAATTAAACAATAACTGAAACTCTGAAAATGTCTAAACCAAACCATGCTTTAATTTGCTGACCACCAACCAAACTTACAAAATTTAATACAGTGGGATTTCTAGGAATCACTTTTTGAAGTGCCAAATAAAAAAAAAAAATGGCAAACAAACAATGCATTTGAGTTTGGCCCTAGATCCTGTTCTTGATATAAAAATTGAAGTAACAACAGTAGCCCAATTTAACAAACTTGGATATACATGCAGCCAGCATTTAATAAAAGGCACAGATAAATTTTTTTTTTAAAACAAAAACTTGGGTAGCAGTTTTTCCATGTTCCCACCTTTCTGTCTCCCTCTACTTCCTCTGTACCCTCCTAGCTCTACCAGTTAGAAGAATGTAAGCATGCTTTGGACAAAATCTACAGTTTTCTGGCTGAAATGGTAAAAGTTGAGCCACTCTTTCTCTGATACTGCAATCGAGAGGCATTTATGGGCACGTATCAAAACTAACCAGGATAACCCGGTTGGGTAAAATAAATGTAATTCTGTCCATGCAGAAACTTTATATACCAGAGTTAACGCTTCCCATACCTGAAAACACCCTCGAGTTAACTTGATACTTTACTTAACTCTGAACCAACCTTGCTCGACCCAGGGTAGACTTAACCGTCTGTGGCAGATGATGAAAGTGAAACAGCATGGAAATAAGTAAATAAATAGCTGCATGATGTGAACATAAAATAAATAGTGTTGGATGACAACACTATAGGTATCTTTAGGTCAATAGGTTACCAAAACAGCAAATAACCATTCCTGTAAGTGTAAGATCAGACACACCAGCAGTGGGCCAAGTTCTTTATCAAGGATGAGATTGTAATATCTGACGCTTAGCTTTGATAGGGCCCCTAGGAAGGGTAGGTCTAAGTTGCAGACCAGGGATGAAATCGTGACTTACGAGGTGAGGCCTCTTAACATTCGGGGTGGTAGTGGCCTAACCTTCACTCTGCCTTATGTGATGATCAGCTGCTCAGGAGGTCCTTCTGGCCAGACTTGTTAGTTGGGCTGACACTGTGGCTTGCTGGGAATACCCGCTGTGGGTCATAGATCCTGGTTGACCTCGGACTGGAGTGTAGGCATCTGGTCTTCCCAGGATCCAAGCTTACTCTGGCTAGTCTTTACTGCTGGAGGTGATGTTGCTACCGGTTGCAGGTTCTCTTCTGGCTATCCCCAGTGGCACTGGTTGCCCCAGTCGGAGCTGAGCAACAATCAGATGACCCTTCCCTGGGGTTCAGATCAGGGGTCCAAACAGCCCTGTTAGGTATATCAGGAGGAGAGGCTTCGCCGATTTCCTCTAGGCTTGTGCCTGTGCTTCGCTCAAATGGTATTGTGGGTTAGGTTTGAGGTGATTACGAAGTGACTGGCCAACAGAGAGGACAACTCTGGCCTTACGCTTGCCGCAGTGTGTACCTCTTCTGTGGGTGTAAAACACATATGGGTAGGTGCTAACGTTCACTCATCCAAAGACGTGGCAGGAGACAGTTCCCAAACTAAAATTTCCCCAGAGGTGGTTAAGGTCAAGACTCGTCAAGCATGTCACTCCCTCTGGTGGATTTATATGCAGTGGATGGAGCGGGTTAACTGACTTGCCTGGTCTAATTGCTTTGCTGTGTAGGGTTCCTAGTTAGGGGTTCTACCGTATTCGGTACCTGGTACTGTGCCGTACTGTGCCGTACCTCATCCGCAGAATGGGTGGCCTGTTTAGCTGTGTGTGTTGTGATGCACTGGCTGTCCTTGGATATAGGACGACCCATGGTCCTGATCTATAGTCGGAAATTTAGTAGTAATACTCGGTCCTCCTGCAGCTCCCTTGAGGGGCGAACCTTAGAGGGAACAGTCTGAGGGACAGAAGGGTTCACCCAAGAAACTAAACATAGAGATTAATCCATTACACTATTTATTCCCGTGAGAATAAAGACTGTGGCCCGTACTCTCTCATATGTCTGACGGTCACCTGGTAATTGACTGTCACTACAGAAGTTAACTAGCAAATGACAGGTGAAGGTTCCTGTTGGAATAAAAGAGCAAACTATGCAAAATGTTTATAATAGGTTAAGTTTCACTTGGGGTACACTGTGTGTCCCGAAAGGACTCGGGGTACCATTTAGCTTGTGATGAGGTTAAGTGGATTGCTTGTCTTGATGTTGGAGATCAAAGATGCTTGGGCAACTGCTTGGTGATGGACTTGGTTGGTGGTACTGCTGGGGTACCGCAGCTGGAGGTTGGTCGCTGGAAGACAGCTTGTCACTTCTTCGGAGTTGGTTCTTCAGGAGGAGGAGTTTCTAGAGAGCTTCAGCATGAATTGTTCTGGGGCGAGCTGCCCCAAACAATCTGACGATATCTTGTTTTGCGCAGCCATATTTTTGTGCTAGACACTGGTGTCTGCTGGGGAGGCTTTGGTCATCTCCTCTCTCCCTCGTCTGCACGGCCAGCTGCGCCGCGTTGGTGGATTGCAAAAGGCTGGGGGTTGTTTTCCTGTTTGGCAGGCGAGCATCTGCCGCTCGCTTAGGAGTAACTTGTTACGTTGCTGCATTTGCATATTCTTTCCTAGGTATAATTAAACTTTGTATGAGCTTGGGCTAGTTATTATTTTATTCTTCTCTTCATTCCCTCGTTTTGGACGTATCCTGGAAGTCGTGATGGGTTTACAGACGTGCTGTACCATGTCTTGAACATCCATGGTTGCAACGAATACAGCAAAGGTGCTCTTGGTTCATGCCTCTCGGTAAACTAGCCTCTAATATCCTGTAGATTTGACGATCGTGACTTTGCACATCGAAAAATACATTGGCCCTTATGCTTCATGCAACAGTATGGTACTAAACTAAACCACCATACCCACATCCCGAAAATCTCGTGCACTTGTATGTGCTCCTTACACACCCCACATAAACATTTCCAAGCAAATGATACAAAAAAATTGAATTTCTTACATAAAAGCAAAAATTTTTGCGTGGTAGTATGAAAGTGCAATATATTCGGCGCACAGTAACTTCAAGAGAAAGTATTTATAAATAATGAAAACTCAAATTTTATATACCCATAAAGTACCGAATGTTATCTTTAAAGACAAACAAAGCATTATTTCAGAAAGAATGACAAACCAACAAGGTTTATTAAACATGCGGATTATTTACAGTTTTTGAGTTATTGGCGCCATTCATCCCCACATTAAGTCGCTTACACTTTCTGACAGATTCAATACAAAATGGCAGGGTGCCCGAAGTTCCATAGTTTAGCTAAGTAATCTGTAGAAACTACAGATAATCCGTAGATGTTGGTATCTCTGCATAGACCCTTTGTTCAAACTTTTAATATTCTTATGAGCACCTTCATGCTCCACATATTTTACATCAATAATGTGTGTGTTGCAAAAAGAAAAAGTCTTACTTGTGATATTCGTTGCCACCCTGGCCATTGAAGTGCTTGTAATCCGTCACCTTTTGACGACAGATGTAACACATCATAGCTCCACACGAGCAGGTCATCTTGTTGCAACCATCTTCTTTTATGAAAGACTTCTTACAGTTCCAGCACACCCTGCAGACAAAATAATTAAAACACACTCTTACATTACATTTCAGAGGCAACATTAAATTTAGACAATAAAATAATTTTTTTTATACCACATGGCTTAATGTCTTGTAAACAATGAGGTCATTGGAACCTCTGTTGTTCAAACAATCTGGGGTGAGGAAGAAACTGGCCATGGCCTGTGTCAAAGAACCATCACAGGATTTGCCCAAATGATTTTGGAAAACTACAGCGAACCAAAATAAGGAAGAGTCCTGTGTGTCACCACAGCACCAATGTGCATTGTCAAAAAAAATTTGTAACGAGCAGTATTGAAACATATGTAACAATGAAAACTTAAACTGCTGCATGTGTAGTAGTGTGTGAGCTGCTGAAGTAGAATGGTGGTAAC
This sequence comes from Clitarchus hookeri, assembly GCA_002778355.1. Taxonomy (NCBI): domain Eukaryota; kingdom Metazoa; phylum Arthropoda; class Insecta; order Phasmatodea; family Phasmatidae; genus Clitarchus; species Clitarchus hookeri. The sequence continues at coordinate 292,069 of NQII01002380.1, forward strand.
AAATCTAAACCAGATTACGTGTTAACTGATCACTTCTGAATGCCCTGCTTAGTTGAGTATCCTTACAGATATGTCAACAATGACACTACTAGACATGATGATAAACACGTGTGTCCAATGAGTGACCATAAGGTTCCCAGGTCAACACCAGGTAAGCTGTGGACCTGTGTGTTGTTTTAGGGGCTAAAGGCATTTATGAAAAGTCACTTGGTTAACCAAGTAAGAGTTAAATTTTTACTCTGCTCGTTCAACAAGTGACCCACTGATGTTAACTCGTGTTCTGAAGGGACAGCGGTGGTGTAGTGGTTAGACTACTGGCCTCCCATCTAGGTGAACCAGGATAAATTCCTGGTATGGTTGCTCCCAGATTTTCAGACGTGGGAATCGAGCCGAATGATGCCGCTGGTCAGTAGGTTTTCTCAGGGTTCTCCCATTTATCCCGCCCCTTCATTTCGACACTGCTCCATACTCACCTTGCTTCACCCTCATCGGCTCTCAAGACCTCAATGTTAAGAGCTGTCCAAATCTCTCCTCTCCTCTCTACTTGTGTTCTGAAAGCAACTCTGGACTAAAACTGCTGAACACCAGATTACATTGGTTTTAAAAACACGTGAAATGGTGGAAATATTTAAACAATTCTACCAAAACACACAAGTAAAACAACACTCCATTGAGAGGAGCATGGACGCGAAAGTTGTATATTTGTTACATTAACAGACAGCAGGCATTATGCATACAGCTACTATAACAGAAGATTTTATACTAACCTGATCTGAATATAAAGGTACTGCATTTGTGTAGTGCTGCTTTATATTTTTTGGAGTTGCAAGTTCTCTTTTGACATAAAATAATTTAAAACAAATTATTCTTCTTGTTATTTTTACTATCCAGCACAGCATTTATGAGTACTAAATATTCAGGCTTATTTTCAGTTCCAGCCACCTCAAAACCCTTTAACTGTTTTAGAGCAGGGCTGATGTTTTTATGGATTTTATCAGTTTTTATTGACTTGCATACCACCAAACGGATTTATGGTTTTGAGGGAAAAATCACGGATGTTCTTTCCCATGCACGGATATTTGTTTACAAACAGACGAAACAAAACTTCGGAGTCATAGATACAAAGGTAATGTGGCCACCAGCATAAGAACATTTAACGTACAATGAACGCCCAAGAGTCAATACTTTGAACTGAAATAGAATTTCGTGCTGATCTTGAGAAGTCTGCGACATACGTAAGTGTGTTACAAGTTTCAAATAGTATAACTTTTAACTTATGCTTCTGAGACAGTGTAACAATTGTGCGCGCTTTTGACTAAAGGTCGACAGCTCATTTTTCTCAGTTGTGCTTGCCGATCTTGCTACGTTGGAGAACTAATAAACACAAAAATTGTGAACATGAACTATACTGCAATTGGCACCTAATTGAAAATAAATTTATGAACAACGAAGAGTGAAGTAGATACTGCTACACTTTAATAAATTGTGAAGTATGGAATGTGAGTCCTCATGTGTGGCATTGTGAAGGTCAGGTATCCATTTCTAGTCAATGAGATTTTAGTATATGTAACCCAAAAATAACAAAACACCTGCAAAATGCACACTATCGCAGGAATGCAGCCAGTAATATTTAATTGTTTGACACAAAACGCTGTACAATTTAACTGATGTATAAATCATAGAGACTTTAAAATACAGTTTTGCTAAAAACAATTTGTAGCACAAGCAAGATGCCTTATTTAATGTCCAAAATGTGCATTCATTCTCCAGAGTTGTGTTGACCGGTTGTCACATCAGTATTCCTAAATTTGGGGTAAATTTTCGGGAAAGAAAAAAATCTAGCTGCTTTTCATTATGCAAAATATGAATAGATATGCATAACGAGTAGTTGCTGTGTGTTATGTCATANAAAAAAAAAAAAAAAGGGGGGGGGAGGGGACTTTTTTTATTGCCAGAGTCAAAGAAAAACATAACTGCATATTGACAGCATACACAATGACACTGATCACTTAAAATTAACAAAATTACATAGGTACTTGAGCATTGCTACTTACAGAAAGTTTTTTAACATGCTGTTAAATTACTTTTTAAAGTTTTCTTCGGTTTTAGATTAAGTTTACTTCAAAAATGTGGAATCAAATTTTTGCTCTAACAGCATCCTTGTTGTCTTGATTTCAAAACCATAAATTTGTCTAGTGTTGCATCAGACATAGATGACCTAAACTGAGTTGTCTTCCTTACTTGATTGAATATTCTCTCTGATTCAGCATTACCTCTGATAATTTTTTGTACTTCAGCTTTCCACACACACTTTCAATTTTTGCCATCAAACTCCACTGAACACATCAATTCTTCTTTTTTCTTAATAGCTTCATCCAAATCTTTAAGCTGGAACTGACAAAACTCTTACTAACAAATCATCAATGGTGGAATCTAAACCCTGGTCTTCACATAAAATGAATGGAAATTTATCAAACAAAAAATTTCACACTTGAGAATGATGCTTCACAAATCTTGGTTATTTGTGCTACCTCAGCATTCATCACATCACTTGTTAGGGGAAATTTGTGTATCATGTAATCACATGCTCGTACAAAGTACTCCCAAAAAGATGAGTAAAAAACAGTCTTTGCTTCTAGTATCAGTTCAGATATTGCCCTACAAGTAGAATTTCCAATTTTAATGTCCGCATCTTCTTTCTGGTTGGTTCTCTTGTGGTATTCAACCTCCAACAAAGAAACTAAGTTTTTGACTATAGTTGGTTTTACAAATATTGTAACATCTTTGAATCTGTGACTGCAAAAAAACGTTTGACTTTTCAAATAATGGCAGTGTATTTAGAAGGAACCAACAAAATGATTTATTTAACTTATATGTTAAAAACATGAATAACCTCTCCTCTCTCGAAAGACTACATGAACTAGTCACACCTTTTGGTTGAGGAAATGGTGATTCAGAACTTAGTTTCACACAAGAAATTTTTTGAACACACAGATTTTGATGGCTTTGGTATTTTGTACGAGACTAAGAATCCTGTTTTCTTCTCATGTGAAGACTTAACCTCAAAATTAAAGTAACTAGTCAGATGATCTCACTGTTTCAGCATTCTTGACAGGCATTTTTTCCTACAGAGCCAATGAGATCAAACATGTTTTAAAATTTTTTCACGTCTGTACCACGCAACACTTTGCAGGTTTTTCAAGGTAATAAAGTACATCCACTAATATTTCATCAATTTTACAGGAAAGGGTTGCAGCTGCTTTTTCTGCAGTCAAATTTATTAGATGGCAAACACATTCCACTACAAATAATTTGGGAATCTCTTTTTTCAAATGTGCTACCACAAAATTTTTGATACCTATAATTACAGCAGTATTATCTGCACCAAAGGATATGTAATTTTGAAGTAGAATATCCAGGGATTTCAAAGACTGTATGACCACTGATGCAATATTTACCCCAGTAGGATCTTCAGACAGCACAGGAATGCACAGAACTGAGCTCTCCACCTTTATTGTTTCACTGCTGTGGTAACTAATAACTACAGGATCCAGTTTTCAGTTACTATCATTCCCACCGTCTATAGCAACAGAAAACGCACCACCTTTCAACACTAGCACAAGTTTCTCTTCTTCTTTGGATTTTGCCATCCCTGAAACAATTGCTGGAGTTTTTGTATGCACACAACCATATTTTTGAGTGATTGCACTACCTGGAAACATTTTCCAGAATAAAACCCCGGCATGAACTGAAAATCTAACAGGAAGATTATGTTCTCTAATGAAAGATGATGTGTGTGATGATGGTGCATCAAGAGGCCAAGATGCTGAACAATTAGCACTGCGTAACTTACGCAGTGCAATACATTAACATTTGTAAACTACAATGCAATTGTTGGGCTAGAGGGTCATGAAAACAAAGGCAAACAAACTACACATAGTTTATGACTAGTTAAGGCTGAATTGATTATATGGCTCATAAGCCGACAGTGAATGTTAACTCTCCACTAAACGTTGGCAGCTTAATTTTCGGGAGAGCAATTTGGGATGTGGAGCTTAGACAGTGCTGATTGTTCAGCATCTTTGGCCTCTTGATGCACCATCATCACACATATCCAGAACAACCATAACGTGATAGTACTAGTGATCAAAGATCCTAAGTTTTTCGTTGTGTGTGTCATGATCAAACGCTTCATTATCATCTTTAGCTATGTCCAACAGTAGGTGGTCTTGTTCAAACCAGTCTCGCAGCTGAGCTAAATTACGACAGGTGGCCACGAAAATCGCCTTCTTGGAAGAATCTGACTAGGCTGGAGGCGAGCGAGACTGCACGACGTAGTTGGTCCTCTGCTCGCTAAGTCAGCAAAGAAGTAAAAGTTTGTTGGTGGACATGCTGTGATACGGTACTTCAGAAACAGTATGTACTAGACACAGCAGTCACGTGCGAGAAACTGCCACTTTGCAATGTAAACAAAATGCGATAGTACAAAACTGATTCACGAGTCATAACCTCGAGCAAAGTATGCAATTGATATATCGAACGTCTCATGTCACGTAAAAAAGAGAAAATAATCATAAATTCTTAGAACTAACCAATCATAAACATTCAAAGAACACTCCAAAGATGTGTCCATGGCTAAAACTAAAAAGTTCTTGAAGATGGACGAAGCTAACCACGCATGTTAGGCGGCAGCAACGAGGTTCAGCCACGCACAATACACTGCAACGAACAAAAACAACACCGCTCACTACAGGTGCCAGAGAAGTGAAAATTACATCACTTTATGTGAAATCCATTGCCAAGGTTCCAAGCATCCTGCCAAGCAGACAAAATGTTCCTCTGATTAACACAGAACACGAAAAATAACAAGACGAGAAAAATTTTCTGTCTATTAATAAACCGTCATGTTAACAGTTCACTGTCCAAGTCAGCCAACATAAAAAAAAAAAAAAAAAAAAAACCAGGGCACTAAATACAATATAGTTCAGCCGGTCCCAACACTGCCCACTGCCCCTTCCCTCCTTCCAACAGAGTCCAGACGTAAAACTCAACCCATTCATTCATGTGCCAAATTCTTAAAACATTTTTATTTACTTAGAAGTATTTTTTAGCATATCTCAATCATTTAAGTTAATCAGCACTTCTAAAAATTCATTTTAAAGGTAATAAGTCTGTCAGTACAATAAAATTGGGGTAAAAAAACCTTTTCTTTAGTGCAAGATTAAAGACTGTGTTTTTGCTCACAATATGATTCGTTAGGTGCCAGTCAACAAGCAGAGCAGCTGCTGCCAAACAAGCAGTCGCCGGACAAGTGCTTGCGGTATTGTTCACAGGGTGGCGCACAGACTGCCTCTCTCACACGCATCACACACACAGCCTTGCCTGTTCCCATCCTGGCACACAGCTCCGAGAGATGCAAAACTTACCATGTGCATCATCCACCCTTCTTCCACCCAAATGTTGCGAGAACCGTGTAATGCAACTTTAATAATAAGTAATATTTTGTTAATAATAAGTAATCGTTTCGTATATAAATCCTCTGAATTTCCTGCAAAAATCCATTGAAAATGGAATGTAAACTTGTTGAAAGCTATGCGGCATTAAGTGTTTACATAATTTTTGTCTACAAGTTAGGTATTATATAAGTGTCTGAGATACCATTTTGTTAGGAGGATGCGTGACGTCTGTATTGATGGGGACGTCACGATAGGGCTAGTGTGTCAGCCATAGACAAGGTTGCTGTCAAGATTGACTAACGTATTACCGGCCTGCACACCGCAACTAGTTTACCTTTGACGAGCATCACCCGGGGTAGCTACTGGCTCTGCTTCAGCTGGGGTTGGCTCCTGCTGGAGTTCATGCCCAAGCTCAGGGCGAAAGTGGTGCTGTGGCGGGTGATACAGGTAGAGGCAAGAGGAGGGCTGCCGGCTTGGCTGAGGTGGTGGCACCACAGGTTTGCGAGACCCAGTCGTACATTGTGTTCTTGGCGGAGGGTGACGACGATGGGATGTGGTTCTCCAGTGGTCTTGAATGGGGTCTATAATGAGGGGGAGGGAGCTGGGAGGTGAGGCCTCTGCAACTGTCGGCGACTTGAGCTTATTTCCNGGTGGGTTTACCCCGGGAGTCCGACAACGACGTGGGTGTGGACCAAAGGGGCCAGACCTCCAGACCCAGTCTCTCAATCTTTCCAGCAATAGTTCAGCGCAGTGGATGAGTGAATGGACTGGACTGACTGACTAACCGCCTTGTGGTTGTGACCTAACGGTTGGGACTCTACCGTACAACACACCAGGTGCACAGTATGGGTGGCAGTCTAATGTGCATTGTTTTGACGTACGTGCACCCCGTTAAGGGAGCCCGCAATCCTACACTAAGTTCAGAAAATAGGTTGGGAATGCCGCAGTTTCTTGCTCTTCCCTGGTGGGCTGACGTCTACAGAAGTTGGAGTTACAGTCACCCTTAGCAACGAGTACTCGGAAGTTAATAGATGATGTGTTTATTCCGAGAGGAATAACATGGCGGTAGGTACTAACTTCTAATTTACCAAGAACTGTAANTTAATAGATGATGTGTTTATTCCGAGAGGAATAACATGGCGGTAGGTACTAACTTCTAATTTACCAAGAACTGTAATGGAAAATAACCTACGCAAACCAAATGAAGAGGACCTGGGTCTGAACTAACAAAGCAGATGCGGCTAGGTAGCTATTATACTGGCTAACCCTAACTAACTCGATACTTGTTGTCCAGAAGGGAGTCTGGTACCACTACCAGAAGGGTAGTGGGTGTAGAAAAGAGGTGTTGACTTCTTCGGGGGCTTCTGGTAGGTCGCGAAGATGTCGGTGTTAGCAGAGAGCTCCAACACTGGGAGTGGTGGAGCGAGTTGCTAAGAATTAACTCCGATTCTGTGGCTGTGCACAGACATATATTCCACCTGCCCACTGGCTCTCTGTGATGCAGGGGTGACGGGGTGAGTTCCTCCTCCCATGGGCGGAGCTGCACTGTCTGGTGCAATCTCTCGGTCCGTGGTGAAAGCAGGCATCTCTATCATGCGGGGNCTCTCGGTCCGTGGTGAAAGCAGGCATCTCTATCATGCGGGGTTGCATCTGCAGCGTGAGCTGAGCTTAGGAGCGCTAGGCTGGCTTCTATCACACGAGAGGGGTTGACGTGACGTCTGATAATAAGGCAAACTCACTTGGCTACCTTTGTCCATGAGTGCCCGTGCCGTGCATCTAGGGGTGTCCTGGTAGACTCTGGATGCAAGTTGTTTTGAGGTTCACACCACGCCTGGGTTACGTGATTCCATGTGCAGATGAGGCGAAGTTGTGTTTATATTTATATATTTAAAGAGCATCACACGTCAAGGAAAACAACTGGCTATTAAAATAAATTATGGTAATTATTTGTTAATATAGCATTTTTTTTTGTTAAGAAGCCATTCTAAATGGATTTTGCAATCGTAAAAAGTTGTGCACGTGCTGTGTTTAGACTTAATGTTGACAACATGGGGAAATCCTATATGCTTTTTGAGGGTATAATTTTTGTTGGAAGACGCATATATATCAAAATAAATTAATAACTTTAAAAACAATGTGTTGTTTTCATGCTAGAGATGACTGAACATGGACTTAACATGAAAAATGTAGTTTTTGTGTTTTGGGAGGTTAAAACAATCGAAGATTAAACTAAGTCAATCTTACAAGCGGATAGTGTACGAGCCCATTCCCTGAGTAACTTGAGAACTCATACAATTAATATTTGAAGGTATTTGATTACTATAACGTGTAATTTTGCTGTGAGAGCCACTCCAAATCGGCATAAGTAAGACTTAAGCGGAATTTTTGAGAATAGGGGTTGACGGTTGGTCAAAATCGGTAAAAATTCTAATAACGACCTCTTCGAAATAATGACCCTTTTCCCGGGAACCGTGAAGGGTCATAGAATCAAGAGTTGACTTTATGAGCATAATGTAACTACTTCATAACCGGGGCAGCAGTAGCATAGTGGTTAGAGTACTCGCCTCCCACCTAGGAGAACAGGGTTCAATTCCCGAAGGGGTCACTCCCAGATTTTTGCAAGTGGGAATAGCGCCAGACGATGACGTTGGTCTGCGGATTTTCTCGGGGTTCTCCCATTTCCCCCGCCTCTACATACTGGCACTGTTCCATAATCACCTAGCTTCACCCTCATCGGCTCTGAAGAACTAACTGTTAAGAGCCACCCAAATTTCTTCACTCACTCACTTAGTAACCAACTTGTTTCAACTAGGTGGCTCGCTGTATTGGAGCTAGGCATACCTTTTTACCACTCAGTTCACTGTGTTTCAGCTTTAACTAAGAGTGGCACTGGGCAACTATAGATGATTCAAGATAAAATGAGCACTCTTGAAATCAATCTATGAAAAAAAAATCACCGTCCGTATCTGGATATATTTGAACATAAACAATGACGTCAATAGTAGAGTTAAGTTGGCAGCGAACTACAAGCAGTGCCACATTTTAATGACTTACTAATGGTAGAGATAAAATTGTTGTGTCATCTGCAATTCCATTTCTTTCGTTGTATGCAAATAAGAATAAAATTTGGCATGATTGTAACACATTTACGTTTCTACGTCTTCCACGTCATCATCTCGCTGACACAACTTTCAAGTTAGCTGGTTTATTGTTTTTTTTTTNTTTACGTTTCTACGTCTTCCACGTCATCATCTCGCTGACACAACTTTCAAGTTAGCTGGTTTATTGTTTTTTTTTTCCCCGGTCCAAGCTCGTGTGTCAACAAAACAACAGTTTATGATCAAAGTGACTATAAATGTAAGTTTNTTTTTTTTTCCCCGGTCCAAGCTCGTGTGTCAACAAAACAACAGTTTATGATCAAAGTGACTATAAATGTAAGTTTGTAATCTCTGAAATAAAGTATTCATTAACGTAATAAATAAAACATTTTTATACGTGTTCTGAGTGAAGTGGCTTAGTTTGTTATTGCTTTCTGCTGTATTCCCACACTCTTTCTAGTCCCAGAAATTCTTGAAATTTCACATACTATAACCTACCTGGAAAATGTGGTGCTTTATGCAACTGAAGTTGCTATCAATTTTAACCTCGAGTAAACTTGAAGAAACTTAGGATGAGCATGTTTTGTTATATTTGAGATATGTGTTCCAATTCTGAAAGCTTAAATAAATGTGCGGATGTGTTATTTAGTATTTACGCAATTCTGAACTTACGAGCGTAGAGTTAATACCGTGGAACGTATGTGACTCCTTTTAAAACAATAATGGTATAAAAATGTTTTATACTGCAGGTGAATCATTTCTTTATGGTAGGAATATGTTAAAACAGTGTTATAACATCTGTCCAAACAGTTTAATTTGTATGAGCCGATATATAAAACAGTTTATAAGCACAAATTTCCACTACTTCCTTCAAGGCAAGTAATTTGGGGCAAAATTATATTCTGCAATAAATGTCTGATGAAGTTTCATGAAATGCATTGTCATCGGCTACGTATTATGTTTTTAGTATTGTTGTGAAGTTACANAAATGTCTGATGAAGTTTCATGAAATGCATTGTCATCGGCTACGTATTATGTTTTTAGTATTGTTGTGAAGTTACATTCATATCAGTGAAGGCATTTCAATTTTATAAGCAACTAGTAATATTTTTCATTAGCAAAGCGGTAGGCCTTTAGAAACATTAGTGTTACGTGCTTTAAAAACTGTATGGCTGGACGAATTTTCACTAAACTTGCATCAAGTGACACACATTAGTGTGGAAGTATGCTGTAAAAATTTGGATCAATTCTGTTCAGCCATTAAGTATCATGACAGTNAGTGACACACATTAGTGTGGAAGTATGCTGTAAAAATTTGGATCAATTCTGTTCAGCCATTAAGTATCATGACAGTTGTTTTTGTTACTCGTAATGTAATAGTAATGCCAGCCATTTGCTTGAGCGTAGTGAAATATTGATTTGTGAGGTATTTATGCAATATAAATCTACTCGTAAATGTTGTTAAACATAATTTTTAGGTAATTTTTAATGACTGATTGAAGCAAATTGTATTATCTGAAAGTGTACCTTTCTTTAGCAAGCGACCGTTTCAGCAGCAAAATTTATTAAAGGTGAAAGTTTGAAAATATCTTGGTGTTATTTTTATAATGGGAATAAGAATGTTTAAATCTTATGCTATTCTGCTGTCAACCAAAATCAAACATATTTTCTTATGTCCCAGAGGTGTTGACCACAGTTACACAGTTAAAGGCATTAATTTACATCAAAACAAGAAAATAATCACGACATCATCAATATTCACAAACCAATAGGCCTATTATTTCCTGAAATTAACATGTCCATGTTTAAAGTGCTGACTTATTACCATTTGTTGTTTATTTAATGAGTACGCAGTGGATATATGCGCCAGCTGATGTAAACACCTGCTGAAAGTCACATGGAAATGTTTATTTTGATAGGTATACGAAAAGATATGCAACCAACAAGCTGAAAGTAAAAATTTAACAGGGCTTTCAAAAGTCCTCACTTAATTAATTCACATTGTGAGTTTTTATTGAAATTTGGCAATAGTGTAAAGTGAAATGGGAAGTTAGGGATAACGGAATAACAGGCCATTTTGTAATTTGTGATTCCTACTGCAAAAATTTTTGAAAGGTATATTTAGAAACTCATTTCAGAACATAAAACATATCTTGTTATATAACGGGTTTGGGTTGAACCATGGTAAATTACAGTTTAGTTTACATGAAATTGAGTTATGTATTATAAACAAACAATTGCAAGTACTAATATAAACTGATGGGTGCAAGTAGTTTGAATATACGTCAACACATGACAGAAAAATGTATTGTTTCTGTGGTAACTACAAATTGTTTCATGTAAACTACGGTATGTGATTAAAAATGGCGGCAACAAGGGGTCTAGCAGACAGTGCTGTGTTTGAAGTTTTGGAGCAAAATATGACAGGAAGTGTACGAAACTGAAAGTGAGGTAGGATATGATTCCGACAAGGATTCCGAATACACATCTGAAGCTACAAAGGAAGGAAATCTCTCTCTTGTTAGTTTGGAAGTGAGTAAAATGTACGTAACCTCAAAATTCGACCTTTGCATGTAAACAGTGGTATCTTACTGCAAATACCATGTTGTACTCCTTACAGTAAAGACTTTCAAATGCTTTACAACGAAACACACCTGTTTGTGCTAGAGCAGTATTTTTAAAGAATTGTCTCGACGAAGAAAAATAAATAGAGGCTTCAGTAATTAAGAAAGAATACAGAGGCAGCACGTCCACAGCGAAGAACATATCACAAGACGAGGGAAGGGAAAAGTTATTAACAAAAAGGAACCAGGCCCATCCTGCAAGTACAAACAAATATGTTATGACAAAGAACAACCTGAGAACAGAAAATTTTTTTTTTTCACAATTTCGGGTCTCTAGAAACTTACAACCTTCAAAACAGTTAATTGTTTGGTTGTTTACAAAATAAAGAAATCAAATGGAGAACAAAGAAGATGTATAGTCCATCTTGTCGAAGGTGTTCAATATTTTATTCTGTAATGCTATCAAAAGGAGAGAGGAATTTTTTCTGCAAGATAGCTTTTCTGAACGTTTATAGCCTTCAGAATAACAGATAATGGGTTGGGAAAAAAGCACAAGCATCCTAGAAAGATTACTCCAAGTGATATCCATGCAGTGAAGAGTTACTGATGTACACCAGACACTATTCAAGGAATGAGTACACATTGAATCCTGTTATGTACAGTACAAAGAAGAATGTTTGCAAAATGGATGAAAACCCTGTTTCGTGTGACAAATTGTGCTACATTTTCACTGAAGATTTCAACATTTCCTTCAAAACCCCAAAGACACATTCACATGCAGTGAATGTGATTCACTGAACATTGCTTAATGATGAACAAACATACAAACTTTTAAGGCAACAGGAACTGCATCATTGGAAAAACAAAGTTGGCCAAGACATGATAAAACATTAAAATTAACATGTTCAGACACAAGAGGTGTGTGCTATAACAGAATGTCCACTGAAATTCCATTTTGGAATTCCCTGACTTTTCCCTGTTTTCCCGGCATAATATTACCTTTTTGCCTGACCTATTTTCAGGGCCGAAACCCTCCAATATCATATTTTTCCACCGCTTCCAAAACAAAATACTATCAGTGAAGCATAATTAAATTACATTGCAACAGACCAAGCAAGCAGGGCCAACATTTTATTCAGTCCATATATATTTCTTTAGATATACGCAATTGACTTCAGGTAAAAATAATATATGTTGTACATATTGGTCTTTTGTGACTTGGCAAAAATGTAACATTGCCAGTTCACACATTCAAAAACTGAAATTTTAACTCGTTTATGCTTATAATTACAACAATGAACAACATTTGCAGAGTAGCAAATTATTTACTTTTCTCTAACCCAGGTGAAAATTCCCTGACATTGCCCTGTGGGTGGACATGATGCATAACATTCCACCTCGAACAAGCTTCGCCACTCCAAAATTGTCAACTCGTCCTACCTTTTACAAGAAAAAGTTACAATGAACTCTCGTTGTACAGAAAACGCATATACCGATAAACTGTATCCACAGTTAATTTTCGGTGGTCCTGGCAAAACTCGCATATACATAATGATAAAGCTACCCGCTTCTATCATTTATCGGATGTTTTGTAGATCAAAGTATATTTCGGTCCCGTCACCTAAGAATTCCAGCAACAATTGTTTTTAAGCTGGTTGTTTACGGAAATGTCTAGTAACTGGATGTGAAATACATCACGCGCACCACCGTTTATCACTACTCTGCGGCGCATAGTCATCCCAACATGTCTGCGGCATGGTTGTGGTGCACGTCAGACTTGCTACCTCCCCTTACATGTCTGATGAAATGGGATGTGGTTACCTAGNTCCCAACATGTCTGCGGCATGGTTGTGGTGCACGTCAGACTTGCTACCTCCCCTTACATGTCTGATGAAATGGGATGTGGTTACCTAGCAACCAGCATGACGACCTAGCGTTGTCTCTATCTCTCTCAGCCACACACCTTTCTTCCTCCCCTTACATACCTTTGAGAGAGGAAGATGATGTCTAGCAAAAGAAAACGTGCATCCTATCTCTCAGCCGCTATCCCTTACATACCTGGCCCCAGTGCAAGTACAATGACCCTGGCGATCATAGAAATTGTATCAAGTTATTCTGTTGCTCAAAATAGTTGCACCTTTCATAACTAGTATTTCAAAGCAAATGGTTTCTCCTGAAAATGTTACACAATACATTTAACCAGGAATTATTATTTGCAAATATGTTTTTTGTGATTAAAGGTAGTTTTTCCTGTAAAGTTTGGTGTTTAATTGTATCTGGCCTAAATCAACATGATTTTAAAAAGTATTAATTTAATTCAATAAACAGCATATTCACAAATAATTTTTGGCGATGCTACAGAAATTTTTGTTTGATCGATGGGGTAGAAAATAAATTTTGAAGTTTGGCAAAAACAGACTTTTTTAGCATTATTTCCACAGGAATTTTGTCAGGACGACCAAACATTTTCTATGAACACAGACTTTCAATCCATCCGTGTTCGATAGATAGAGTTTCCACTGTACTGAATCTATCTTCCATACCTGATGAGTGCTTCAGTCATTTTGTTCTCTATGTAGATCCTGGCCTTCACTTCATCCGACTTCTCCATTTCATCACAGCGCTTAGGAACATGGTTTGGCTCGCGACACAGCCTGAAATTAAAATAACAAGTTCATTAACATCTGTGTTCTTGTTTTATAAAAATTAACTAGTAAAACACAATTTTTGATGATAAATTAATAAAAGTACAGGCAGTCCTTGACTTTCATACATCTCAGATATGTACAGCTTGCAGTTTCGTACATGACATATTTTAACAGTTCTAAATCAACTATTGTACGAGTGACCTGGACTTTCATACATCTAACAACCTCCAGATATATTACTGGTAGTTGCTGCTTAACACCACAATGTTGTCCAGCCTTTGTGTATCAGATGTTTTTGAACATTTCAATATACTGACGAAAGATGTTTGATGATTGTATTGGCACAACAAAAATGAATGCAACAATAACAACAGTATGTGAATTATTGTAAAATATACAGAAGATAAAAGGTACACAGTTAAAAGAAAATATTGCCATGCACAGCAAAACTTTGCACGATGCAAATTAAGCAGAACTAAAAACAGTTCTTCTTTAATGGTGTTTGCAGCAATGTGCGGCAGGTCTATCAATCAGTGGACCGATGGTAAAAGTAAAGGCCTTGGAGCTTGCTCATCAATTTTTTTAGTGAAGACAATACTGTCCCAGTTAACTGAAGAGCTTTACAGTCAGTACTAGAAACTGGGTGAAGAGGCAGAAATTTTCATTTGGTATAGCGCTGTTGCTACAACATGTCCAGCCCAATGAAACAGAGGAAGGCAACATAGAAATGAATATTAATGATTTGGTATGTAGCAGAGGCTGGCTGCAGCATTTGATAACTCGCAGGGAAACTGTGCTACACAAAATATTGGGTGAGTTCCAAAAGTGTTAGTGTGATGTGCCATGGGCAATGCCATTACTTTGATCTAGTCTCGCCACAATCGCAGCCCCCACCAAGCAAGGACATTAGGCCATACACGCCACAGGTGCACACCACTTCAATTCCACGGAAATGCATGTAAGCCACATCACACCCAGGCTAATTACCACCCCTCCGGCCACAGCCCAGCACTCAATTTTCGTCAATCTCTCTCTACCTTTCCCCAGTGCCCTCTCGCTGGGCCTATGCTTTGGGTATAAATAGGACTCGCAGCCTTGGGTTCAGAGCTGACACGCACAGCTCCAGTTGTAGACTGTCTCACTGCAGGATCATGCCTCAATGCTTCTACCACCACAACCTTTGGCTTCTACCAGACATCAGTTACTTCATTTAACTTTGCGCTATAGCTCCCAGCACCTCAAGCACAAGTTACATCAGTCTGTGGGGACCCCCTCGTGCAGCCACGTCTTCCCAGACTGCCATCTGCCACCCACCTTACATTGGCAACCTACGCCCAGGCCTTATATAGGGTACAGGCTGGGTATGTGCGTCTACTGGCTTGCCAATAAACCAATGTGACGTGACATTTTAAATATCTCTGTTAAAATAGGGATGAAATGTACATTACTTAATTATAGTTTGAATCATAGTACAACTGTCATTCAAATTTGTATTTGCACATAACGTCTAGTAGAATATCATGTATCTGATAAGATTGTTTTGTTCATAGTTTTAATTTCAAGATTGTTAATTAGGGTAGAATGTGACAGGAAATAAGGGAGGATAAATTGCGTTATGGAGTGTCAGACCATTTCTCCCTAAAGAGGCGTCTTATCTGAGACCATACGAAAGGGTCAGGCTTGCAGCCCACGTGGAAATGACCTTGGTGGGAAATTAAATATTAAAATGTATAATTTTAATGTTATCACAACACTGTTTAGCAAATCTGTATATACTTGTACAAATGTGAACATGTAGATATTTCATTAAGATCAAATAAATGGGACAGCTGGAAATGAGGGAGAAGGTCCACTATTGGATGGCATAGGAGGACCCTATTTGTCAGCTGGTTTTCCGCACGTTGAGACGCTGAGGCCTGGAGAAGGCTGTGTGTAGGGGCTGTTTGCCACGGCCCACGAGTGAGTGTGGTACGCCTCACGCAGTGTTGTGAAGCGGCAGCATTTGTGTGTTCTAAATAATCATAATTAAAGTCGTCTGCTGTTTGCCATGGCCTGCGAGCAAGGGCGGTACGTCTCGCGTAGTGCCTTGAAAAGGTAGTGAGTGAGTGCTCGAAATAATCGTAATTTAGGCTGTTTGCTACAGCCTGCGAGTGAGCACAGTATGCCTCGCAGAGTGCTGTGGAGAAATTGAAACCCAGTGGTTTTGAGAATTATTATAAAATAATATTGTGATAGGGCCTTTTGCAGTGGACTGTGAGAGAGCGTTGTACACTTAGCGGAACACCAATATCATGGTACGTCTCTGAGTACCGCAGTTTAAAGACAGGGTGATGCACCATGAGCTACATTAACCACTCATCTAGCTTCGCCACAGCTGCTGCCACCTCCTAAGAATAGTCATTACGCCGTACACGCCACAAGGCGCCTTCCAAGCCAGGGTGGTTTGCCCGGCCGTTGCTGTCTGCTGCGATGCAACCCCTTTCACATCAGGTTGCGCACTCTCTACCCCTCCAGCACCTGGCACACGAGAAGAAGTCTCTGCCGCTCTCAGTTACCTCTTTTCTCCTTCGCGTCTCTCTCTCTCCACACCCCGCAACCCCCGCACTAGCTCTGTGAGCCGAATATAAAGACCCGCAGTCCTCAGTTCGAGGCTGTCTCGCATCAGTCCATTTGCCCGGTGTTACTCTGCCTGAACGATGGCTGTCTCGCACCAGTCTACTTGCTCGGTGTCATGCTGCCCGATAGCCACCAGACTTCACGTTTCGCCCATGCAGACCATTACGCTGCCCGAAAAAATACACACTTTCTCAAGTTGCAACAGTCTTACACTCTTCAGTCAAGAGCTCTCCTCTGCACGACACTGCCGCGCTGCCCGTCAACATACCTAAGGGACGAGTTGTCTCTCCAGCACTCTGTATTTCTACACCTTGCCCTTTCTCTTTCCAGTTCGTCACCTGTCCTAGTAAACCTCTTCTAGGGTTAGTTAAGAGCCGAAGCCTTGCTCCTTCTTTCTCCTATTTATAGCTGTCTCGAAGTGCAGCTTAGGAAGCTTGCCTTCCTGGGCCTCATTAGAGCAGTTGTCTCTTGGACTATCGACCATCCAGTAAGTGCCTGGGTCAGAACGAGACGTTCCGTGCGCCAGGGAGCCACGTGAGTCGAAGCCCTTTGCAGTCTACTGTAACCTCCAGCTTGGAACTTGGGACAGATCGCGACATTCCACGCACCAAATCTCTGAATTGAAGACTAGTAGTACAGGCCTCCCACATCATCTGACCTCCGCAACCCTCATTCCATCAGGCTGTCTCTACCTCTTACTGGCCACCCACTATCAACTTAATTGGTTACTCCCACCACCTTATGCCTCATTATAGGACTGGGCAGGGCAAAGCTGCCAAGATAGGGTTAGCTCAGGCTGGGGTACGAAGGGAAAGCAGCCTAGTTGACAACCCGGTATACTCCTTGAAGAAAGAGGAGACTGCACGTCAAAGAGGTTCAACCACCAGCTCAGCAAGCTCCACTTCTAATCTCCTCTGGCACGTATCACGCGCAGTATTTCCGCTGCCACCTACACCGCCAAAGACACCTACCTTCATCCGGCCCGCTGACGTTACCAGGGTAGTCAGAACCCTTAACATCACACCAGCTCACATTCCAACCAGAGCACCACTAGCCCTTTCCTAAAGATTTTCAGGAATGCTTAGCTTACTAGCACGAAGAATTTCAGGATGCAATTAGCCATAAAATCTGCAAGTGCAATGTTCTACCGTATAAAATTTTCTTTATTGAAGATGTACCTGTGTGTGATCGTTATTTTAAGTGTCCTCCTCCCAAGTTACGTGCCTTTAGGGAAATTATAGATAAATTGCTGGAAGCAGGCGTGATAGTTCTGTCCACCTCTGATTACTGCTCATCGGGTTTTTTGGTATGGAAAAAGGATAGTGACAAGTATAAATTGGTGGTAAACCATTTGTTTATTAATAAAAAAAAAAATACACAAGGATCTATTCCCATTGCCTGCCGTTGATTGCGCCATTCAACATTTAGGAAAGGCCTGTGTTTATTCAGTGCTTGATTTGAGCAACAGTTTTCATCAATGTTTGTTAGGAAATACACAGTGTTTAGTACTCCATGGAGTCAATTTGAATTTACCAGTATCCCGATGGGATCAAATTTTGGTAGTCAGGCCCTTTCGAAAGTGTTGGGTCATGTTCTCTCCAAATTTAAATTTGTTTTTAATTATGTCTACGACATAATTATTTACAGCGAAGATTTGGATACACACCTGTCCCATTTAAGTTGTTTTTTGAAAATTCGAAAAGTTGGACTGACAGTTAACACTGAATAGGTAATTTTGGGTTTGCGTAAAGTTAAGATTTTTAGGCTACGTTTTGTGCAAGGGCCGATTATTAATTGATCCTGATTGTGTGGCGCACGTGCTTCAGTTTCNACAAGTATAAATTGGTGGTAAACCATTTGTTTATTAATAAAAAAAAAAATACACAAGGATCTATTCCCATTGCCTACCGTTGATTGCGCCATTCAACATTTAGGAAAGGCCTGTGTTTATTCAGTGCTTGATTTGAGCAACAGTTTTCATCGATGTTTGTTAGGAAATACACAGTGTTTAGTACTCCATGGAGTCAATTTGAATTTACCAGTATCCCGATGGGATCAAATTTTGGTAGTCAGGCCCTTTCGAAAGTCTTGGGTCATGTTCTCTCCAAAATTAAATTTGTTTTTAATTATGTCTACGACATAATTATTTACAGCGAAGATTTGGATACACACCTGTCCCATTTAAGTTGTTTTTTGAAAATTCGAAAAGTTGGACTGACAGTTAACACTGAATAGGTAATTTTGGGTTTGCGTAAAGTTAGATTTTTAGGCTACGTTTTGTGCAAGGGCCGATTATTAATTGATCCTGATTGTGTGGCGCACGTGCTTCAGTTTCNAGATTTTTAGGCTACGTTTTGTGCAAGGGCCGATTATTAATTGATCCTGATTGTGTGGCGCACGTGCTTCAGTTTCCTCGCCAGCATAATTTAAAGGGAGTGAAGAAATTTTTGGGGCTGCTAGGATATTATTCTCATTTTATTGAACACTTTTCTGAGATAACAGCGCCTCTAAATGGTTTAAAGAAAAAGGGAGTAGAATTTTCTAGAGGTCCCAAGCACGAAAATGCATTTTTCATTTTAAAGGAAACACTTTCTTCCCCCCTCCTGTTTCGCATCAACCCGATTTTTCACGGAGATCCGTGGTCCAAGCTGATACCTCATCTCTAGCTTTGGGGGAAGTTTTAAGCCAGAGGGTTGAGTTAGGTTTAGCACCTATAGCATTTGCAAGCCATAGTCTTACTGAAACGGAACGTAAACTGGGCATTTATGAGAATGAAACACAAGCTTGTCTCTTTGGATTGGAAAAATTTGCCTCCTTTGTTGAGCACGATGAATGTGACCTGTATACTGATAACCAGGCTTTGAATTGGGTGCTAAATCATCCGCATCAATTAGGAACATTAAGGCGTTGATATTCTATGACTTTCTCGGTTTTGGTTTAAGGTTTTTTATGTTCGCGGTGCCGAAAACCAGGTGGACGATGCTCTCTCGCGTATGTATGACCATGATATTTAGGTCAACCAGACGGGTAATGAGTTGGTGAATTTAAATATTATACAGGAATTCCCCTAATGTTTTGTACATCTTTGAGAGGTTCAAGCTAATGACGTTTGGTGTACGCAAGTAAAAGCGGATTTGGCGGCGGGTGTAGTCCTTTCATATGTAGAAAGTAATGGCATACTGTATTTCACAAGTAAGAATGGTCAAGGCTAAGAAAATAATTATACCCCGAGTCTTTGAGGCCGATGATACTTCGGTATTTCCACGACTCTGTATATGGAGGCCACTTAGTAAAACATTTCAGAAAATTTCCTTACATTTTGCTTGGCCTTCATTAAAGGGAGATGTTTCTACATAAGTAAGGTCATGCGAAGATTGCCAAAAGTGTAAAAGGGGCCAACAAACGAACAAGGGTCATTCAGTGGTTCAAATTGCCCAGGGTCCTTGGCATGTTGTACATCTAGATATTTTTGGGAAGTTAACACAATCAAAAAGGGTAATATTTGTATTTTGATATTGTTGGATACCTTTAAGTTTGTTGTTATTTTGCCTCTTCGTAACATGAAAGCACCTAGTATTGTTAAGGCCTTGTCTAATCAGGTTTGGAAGGTACTTGGTGCACCTGCAGAGGTAGTTACTGATAATGCTTGTTTTCAGTCACATGTGTTTAAAAGATGTGTGTTTCCGCTGGACTATTAAACATTTTTCTTCTAGTCCTTACTGTCCAAAGGGAAACCGGGTTGACAGATTTAATAAAAATTTTAAGGCTTTTTTAACAATCTATTATAATCAAGAACAGGCGAACTGGGATAAAGATTTAAATGTTATTAATTTCGGATTTAATAGTGCATTGCATAAAATTACGGTGAGTCATGAGTGTATGTGGAAGTGGACCTGTTTAATAGTTTTAGATTGGGTGTTTTTATTAATTGTGGCATTGTGTGTTTACTCAGGGACGTGCTGTCGAGAAGTTTGGATTTTATAAATTATGTTTTGGTTGCCGTTCAAAATTTTGTTTCGCAGTAACTTAGACACTTTACAGCAGCATTTTCCATTTTGTTTTACTGCATTGTGTTTTATTATGTGTAAGTTTTTAATGTGTTTGTTAGCAGTCCCGGTTGTTTGTGGATTGGTTTATTTCATGAAAGTAACACTCATGGCCCACCGTGCAACGATTTTGAGTTTGGTTCAATACGAGAAGTCAACTTGCTCTTTTTTTATATTTTAAAATTATTTGTATATATATAAAATACATACATTACAGGCATGCATAGATGCACAACATACATAACATACATACATACCATTCATAACACACATTACATACATACATACATACATATACATAAAAAAAATAACACACACAACATACATACATACCTCATCTCAGAAATAGGAGATAGTTTAGCCAAAATTAAAAGCATNAAAAAAATAACACACACAACATACATACATACCTCATCTCAGAAATAGGAGATAGTTTAGCCAAAATTAAAAGCATCACCGGCCAGCAAAATAAACGTAGCTTCATGCACCACTTTTTACTTCTGGTGAAAAAAACTGGTAATTAACCTGTGTCAGAAGTTTCAACTGATATATACAGGTTGTCCCAAAAGAAACAATTAATTTCCATGGAAACACTATTGTACTGTTTTCTTTCACAAGTGTTTGAAGAGATGCTCTCTGTAGAAAAAAATAGCCAATGTTTTCTGGAAACATTGAGGTAAAACATTCAAGGAGGTGCGTGAGTAGTATCATTGACAATAAGGAAAAGAGCCATGAACAAGGACCAATATCAGGCTTCTTGTGAACAAATTCAGACGAACCGGTACTGTCCTTAATGAGAAATGTCCTGGACAACCAACATCTCATGCCATTGAAAGGAACCCACATGCTTCCGTTTATCGGCTGAGCCGTAAGTCGAACATTCCACGAACAAGTGCTTGGTTTGGTGTACTCTTAGTTTCACTCTGAGGTAAAAGGCATATCACATCCAGGTAATGCATCACATGGAGGAGGAAGATTATGCACCCTGTATGGCAATGTGTGCTGACGTTTTGGAGACGGTGGAAAATGAATACCTGTTAGACAACCTCCTCTGCACAGATGAAACCACATTTCATATATGTGGTTTAGTGAATCGCCACAACTGCCGGATATGAGCCAACAACAATCCTCACGAGGTGCAAGAATGGGAGAGAAACACCCTGAAGGTGAACATGTGGTTAACGATGACCAATTTATGGACCATTCATGTTTGCGGAGCAAATGGTAACAGGCACAAGTTACCTTGATAGGCTTCAGCTTTTCTTGGAACCACAATTGAAGTTTGATGGCATTCTGAACACTGTTGTCTTCCAGCATGACAGGACTCCTCCCCACTTTGCTCTTGTCGTTCGCGATTACCTAAACCGCATGTTCCCAGGACAGTGGATCGGTAGAGGTTCACAGCATATCTGGGCTCCAAGGTCACCTGACCTTAACTCCTTAGACTTCTACATGTGGGGTTACATCAAATCCCATGTGTACAAGGTTAAAATCACAAACCTCATAAGCTGGATGACNTAGACTTCTACATGTGGGGTTACATCAAATCCCATGTGTACAAGGTTAAAATCACAAACCTCATAAGCTGGATGAAAGGATTAAGGAGGTGGTCAACAGCATTCCACCTGATCAAATGCAGTGTGTGTTCAATGCTACGGCAGAAGGGTGGTCCCTGTATTTTGACATGCAGGGTGGCCACTTTGAACTTTATTGATATTTAGTGCACACACACACACACACACACACATATATATATCTTATATAAAAAGTTTTCCATGGAAATTATAATTGTTATCTTTGGGACACCTGTATTACAAATATANATATATATATCTTATATAAAAAGTTTTCCATGGAAATTATAATTGTTATCTTTGGGACACCTGTATTACAAATATAGTCTCAGATGCAAATTATCAGTGAAAAGGTACCGAGATATTCAATTAAACAACTTTCTACAGTTTAACTAAACATTTTAGCACAAAATCACAAATGCAATGCTTCTTCCTTTGAGTTATGCTTTGTATCCTATCCATCATACCTAAATTTCATTCTTACACACCATGAACTTTGCTCTCTCACTGTCTTTCTCAACATAAGAGAGTGCAGGCGAAGGCCTCAGATTACTAAAGAACAATCACAAGGTGGGAGAGGCCTACCTGGCCACCCAAGGCCTCGCCCAATAGGAGTCTAGCTGTAGCCCCCTCCACCAGTGGGCACCCTTACTAGCGGTGGCCTGCGACAACCAGAGAGGTTGGGGAGAAGGCAACATGTCCCTACAGCGTTACAGTGCGAGCCCAAGTTAGAGCCACACCAAGATTACAGAGGGTGGGGTCATCAGCCAGGGTGTGAGTCTAGCCAGGCAAGCCCTCCTCCAACCTTTCAGTTCACAGAATCATCACAGGCTTTCCTACACACTCAAAATGCTTCTAATATATCCTGAAATAAGTATTCACCAATGCACAATGGTAAAATTTTTTTAATTAACCAGCAGCATTTCACCAAACTCCAGACATTCTGTCATCACTCTAAAAACAATAAAAACAAAGACTAACACAACAAACTGCTCAGTGAACCAACCTGCAGGATTCCTTCATGCACTCAGGGTTCAGACAATGAAACACCTTGTCTTCCTCTGGCAAAATGGTTGCAAAGTTGCAATATGGACAGAATTCAATGCCATCGATGCTGGCTGCCTTCACTTCTTCCAACTGCCTCATTTGCAGCACTTTGGATAGCAGCGACGCTTTCAGGAACTTCTGCATTCACACAAACACAACAGATAATTGTCTGTGTTCTGTTTACTTACACTTACCTGGCAGTAAGATTTATTTTGTTCTGTTCACAAGTGGTTAAGATTTCATCAACAGCAAAGTGACTTAGAAGTGTACATTTCAAAAGTAAATCAGTAACTTGGTGTGCAGGATTGTTTCTGGGATGATTGATGTGCAAAGTAAATTACCATCTTATAACTAAAATATCACCAAAACAGTTTCCTATTGTTTGGACTTTGTAAATTGGGTAGAATATGCTTGTAATTACACCCAATGTGACACTGTGTGTAGTGTAGGGTTGCCAACCCCAAAAACTAGGATTTGAAGTTAGAAAAACCAAGACAATTGAATTTAAAAAAAGGACGCAGTACTAGATAAGCAATAGTTAAATTAATATGTAGTGAAAATTGTTTAAATGAAAGTAATAATAATCATATTTTTTAATAAAAGTATTCAAATAAAATCATATGAGTTGAAAATGAGTTATTAAAATATAAAACAAACACTTTAGTTTTGTAACAAATTCTTTAAACTTAGGTTAGTATCTAATAAATTCTAATACTACAAAACTTATTTATTTTTATTATACTTTTCAACCACACCAATTTCCCTCAGTATCTGTGGTTGAGTGAACAAATGATCATAAAATTGGTCACACTTCATATCTATGTTATAGATAGTTTTGATGATTGCAGCTACTGTTGTTGGCAGTAATCAATTTCTTTCTTTTGACCACTGTGAATTTATGAGAGAAAAGACTCTCTCAACATTAGCGTTATGTCCCGGTATACTAAACACATATTCAGCCACTTTCCGTAGTTCTGCATACTGTTCCTCGGAAATGTATTGCTTAAAATATATTAGCCGCAAGGAGTTTAAGCTGTCGTCTTTTTGAGTAGGATTCAAATTTTTGCTAAAATTTTTCAAATTAACCCATTTGTCAAATAATTTTTTGTTGTTAATTTCAATGCTGTGATCTTTTAAAAAGACCAAAGATTTTTCAATGTTGCTCCAATCTAGCAAATCAGATCCTGTTAGACCAATCTAGTCGAAAACTTTTAGGTCCTCAAATGGTTCAATCCACAATTTTAAATAGTCATTGATTTCATTATAAAAATCTATTATTTTAGTTGAAAATTCTTCCGTGTTCTTTCCGTCGTCATGAAACTTCTTTAAAATTGTTCTTACTCTTAGAGAACAAAAATTGTTTGTTATCCTCTCCTCTAGTAATGAAATAACTACATATACCCTAAATTTTCCTGATTTCAACAACACCGTTTTCTTTTCTTTCCACTCTTTCAATATTTGTGTGAATTATCGCCATTACTGAATGAACGAGGTACAGGTAACCCTCGGCATACTCACTGTTAAAAAACCCCACAATGTACTGTGGAGGTTTATCTAAACTAATAAAATATTCTTTCAACGGCTAATGGTATTTCAAAAGTTTTTCAATTGCCGGAAAAAGGCTTAACCAGCGTGTCTTGGAGTAAGACTGAAGTTGAGTATACTCCATGCCAATATCATTGCAAAGCTGTCACAGTTTTTCTGTTCAAACAGTGTATGTAGAAAAATGATAATAAATTTTTACAATTATTAATTCCACTTCTATGGGCAGAATGTCACATCCGTGATGAACAGCATTATTGAGTACATGAGCAGGACAACCAATACCTATAATGTCTTTGCCTAATTTTTCCTTCAGTTTACAAAACACATTGTTTGTTCCAGCTCTTTCTCTACCACCAAAGTTCGTATTGCAATTATCTCCTGAGAATGCTACACATTTTTCTGTTATATTATATTTTTGGAGCTGATTATTTACTAAACTCACCAAAGTTTCAGCAGTTTCATCGGGAACTGTTTCAATGTCTAATATCTTGGAACTTATGCCTTCACCACGATAATCGAAATACTGAACCAATACAGGAATTAATTTAGTTGCCCCATGATTGCTAGCGTCATAACAGACACTAACACACGATATTATTTTCAAGTCATCTGTAATCTTCATTGAAGAATGAGGGCTTAAAACGCCAGTCACAATTGCAGTTGCCTTTGTTCTGTTGCACGTCATTTCTTTTGCGATTTGTGAATCGCTAAACATAATTTTATTCAACTGCAACGTACAGTCTAAAGAGTTAAAAGACATATGGTGACGAATCGTGTGGTGAGCTGCAGCCCCTTCAGCAGCGACAGTCTTCTCATTTGTTGACGATTTCTTTATAAAAGTATCTAAGGCTTTAGAAGTCCCTGCCTGGGATTGTAATCTCTTCTTATGCTTGGCTGTTTTCTGATGCTCATCAATATCTATCGCACCTCTGCTGGCTATAGGTATACTGGATTCACAAATACAACAATACACTTCAGAGTCAGACATGCCGCGTTTGAACGAGGGAAACCTTTTTTCTAAAACTTCGTTGAAAGTGCATTTTCGTTTTGGCATTTTGAGGAAAAGACAAACTTATAAATACAATTATACAGCTGAAANCATTTTCGTTTTGGCATTTTGAGGAAAAGACAAACTTATAAATACAATTATACAGCTGAAAAAAAAGAAATGCCAGTAAAAAGCTAGCTCATAAATTAAAATTTAATGACATTTACAAGTATCTTTCTATTCTAATTTGTATTCTAGGAATAAATAATACTAATAATACAATACAATAGTAAAGACTATGATACAATCAAAAATAAGTTTAAATACTCACCTATTTCTCCTTTAAAATAAATATTTTAAATACGTTATATTCTTGTAGCATTTATTCACTTACAAGTTGATAACTGAATAGCAAGCTGGCTAGCTCTGTATGCCTAATGCAAGGTTACANCTTACAAGTTGATAACTGAATAGCAAGCTGGCTAGCTCTGTATGCCTAATGCAAGGTTACAAAGAGAAAGCACTATGCGACAATAGTAGAGAGAAAGAGACATCACAGAGCGTTACGTCTTTGTTTTAAAACAGTGCGGGCAGCGCAAACACTCGAGCCGTGAGGCCGCCCATAACATAAGGACTGCAAAAGTGGCGCGCAAATTAAAAAATACAGGACCATATCAGGGCGCTTTAAAGCCCAGGACGNTAACATAAGGACTGCAAAAGTGGCGCGCAAATTAAAAAATACAGGACCATATCAGGGCGCTTTAAAGCCCAGGACGCTGCTTAAAAACTATCCAGGACATACTAGGGCACTACAAAAACCAGGACATGTCCTGGGAAAACAGGACGATTGGCAACCCTAGTGTAGTGTAACAATTCAACAATTTCAACATCATCATTAACAACAGTGGCACCACTGAGCACAGATGTATATAAAATAGTTCAAATGNCAACAATTTCAACATCATCATTAACAACAGTGGCACCACTGAGCACAGATGTATATAAAATAGTTCAAATGAGAAAATAATCTTCACACAACTTTGAGGAAGGGAACGTAAAGGTGGGAGTGTAAGAGAGGGCTCTCCCGAACACGTCTCGCTGGAGGGAGGGAAACCACATGACACTGCTGATGCTTTAAAGACCAAACTGATAATGTAGGTCTTCAATACCACGCTGTGTGACTTACGTTTTTTCGACAGGTAATATGCATACGCAGAGCAGCTCTCGCCCAACTGCTCTCGGCCGCTGTCACTAATGAACTGAACACCCCCTCCCCTTCGTACAGCAGCAATCAACTCTCCTGACTCACTNGAGAAAATAATCTTCACACAACTTTGAGGAAGGGAACGTAAAGGTGGGAGTGTAAGAGAGGGCTCTCCCGAACACATCTCGCTGGAGGGAGGGAAACCACATGACACTGCTGATGCTTTAAAGACCAAACTGATAATGTAGGTCTTCAATACCACGCTGTGTGACTCACGTTTTTTCGACAGGTAATATGCATACGCAGAGCAGCTCTCGGCCGCTGTCACTAATGAACTGAACACCCCCTCCCCTTCGTACAGCAGCAATCAACTCTCCTGACTCACTCGACGTGTTGTAAACTACTGCACATTATTTTCTAATTTGGATTTCACTATAACTAGAGTGGACTTGTGATAACTCAAATTTGCCAACAACTCTAGCACATAAGAATCTCTATAGTCATTTCCTTGGCAGCTTCATGGGGATGTTTGCAGTGTTTGTAATTTTCTTTCTGATGAATTTGTACATTTTTTAAAACCAGTTGTGATGTAGATAATCTTACTAGTCATAAAATATATGTTGGTACAGTAGCATCCCTCAAATAAAATGAGTGGCTACTAATAAAAAAAAACACATACACGTGCGTGCACATACGTGCGCAAGATTCACAAGAAACATTAGGGAAGAGTGAATCAGAATGCTTTAAACTTGCTGCAAAATGAAGTCTAACACACCAGAATACACAATTTGCTCTAAATTATAACTGTTACAGACTTGTTTTTAAATTCTAAAATCAACATGCAACATGTCACTTATCAATAAATAATCAAAACAGAAATGTACACTTGTTTAAGAAGTTGCAAGTGCTTCCAAGCAAATAAAAACTGGAGGCAGTTCATATCAATAGAAGTTACGCATTAACTTTACTGTAGTGTTAGACAAAATCTGTAACAATATTGGTGTTTAGGNACAGAAATGTACACTTGTTTAAGAAGTTGCAAGTGCTTCCAAGCAAATAAAAACTGGAGGCAGTTCATATCAATAGTTACGCATTAACTTTACTGTAGTGTTAGACAAAATCTGTAACAATATTGGTGTTTAGGAGTTCCCACAAATCTGCTTGATGTCCACTGCAAAATGTGTATTGCATTTCTTTCTGGTTTAGTATTTTGAGTGGAGAGATTTAGGCAGCTCTTAACATTAAGGTCTTGAGAGCTGATGAGGGTGTAGTGAGGTCAGTATGGAGCAGCACCAGAATGCAAGGGTAGGGGAAATGGGAGATCCCATGAAAACCCACCCGCCAGCGGCATCGTCTGGCACGATTCCCACAAGCAAAAATTCAGGAACGACCCCGCCAGGAATAAAACCTGATTTGCCTAGGTGGGAGGCGAGTAGTCTGACCACTACTCCACCACAGCCCCTTTAGCATTTGGTATCATTTTTGAGGACCATAAGTAAAGTGAAATTTTCAAGTACAAACAATTACAGAAGGACCTACACATTTATGTAGACTGAATGTTACATTCAAGTACTGTGCAATTTATCAGTACACACATTTCTCAACATTTAATTCACTGCTTCAAAATTACCATTACTAGCAAAATTTAAAAATACATTACAGTATTTTTGAAACACTGTCTAAAATGTAGTGTTTTTCTACAAATAATTATGCTTGAATAACTGCAAGATACATCTTAAATATTCAGATTATTGTATCATAATCTAACCATGTTTTAGAACATGAGAAATATTTGTAGTACTCCACCAACACCAAAAAAAAAAACTGAGCCTTTGGGGTGCTGCATAGGGCAGGACAGGCCAAGCGAAAGGATAGGGTTTTACATGTTAAATGATTTTTGGTGTGTCTCGGATACCTCCCACAATATTGATAAAAAAAAATGCAAAGATTGTGTGCCTTTTGTAAAGAAGAACTATGTTACAAGAGTGCAAGTAGAAGTAAATTAGTAACAGTTTGTATATTTATGTTTTTGAGTTGATAAATATTAATTTACTCACAATTTCCGGGGTATCAAAATTGTACAAAAAACTTCTTGTAGCAATATGGTCGGGTAAAGATGGACAAAGCATTTTTTTTATTGAACGTGATATCATGAAAGATGGTGAAGACAGGACTGAACTGATTTAACCAGCAAAACTCTTATCATTTCACTTGGCCGGTCCCGCAGTAGGCAGCCAAGTTAAAATACACTGCAGGATAATNATTTCACTTGGCCGGTCCCGCAGTAGGCAGCCAAGTTAAAATAACACACCACAAGGAAACCATGTGACAACCACGAAACAATGTAAATAGCGAGAGTATGAGCTGGTATGCACATGATCCCATGCTGGTGCATTTGCATTTCTCTGCAAACCCAGCAGTTGCAAACACTGGCGTGTAGTCAAAGCCACATGTAAGGACAGGGTACCCACAGAGAAATTTTTTGTTTCAACTTCTTTGACATCCTCTTAACCTTTCCTGACCAGGTTTACATAAATTCCAAACCAACACACATCTTCCTAGTCTTTAAATTTGACTAAATTTTTGTGTTTAGAAAAACAACATTTATACAGTGAAATACCACAATTTCTTATGAAAACTTTACAAACAATTGGGAAGAAATCATCATTTTATTTACTTGCTAAAGGCAGTTTCACAGAACATGCAATACAAAAAGTATTTCAAACACAAACAATTAAAATTCCAGTTATAAATAAGTTATTTTAAAATAAAAATAGCTCAATTTCCATGTTTTTAATATTTTTTTTTTACAAATAATTAAAATTCCAATATTTTCTTTTTAAGACATTAAGGTCATTCGGAGTGCAAAATGTTTTTTGATATATTTGAATAATGCTTGCAACACTCAATAGATTAGTATGAATCAATCATTCAATCCCTGGTTTGAAGTTTGTTTTTTGAAATAAAATTAATTTTATTTCAAAATTTATGATTTTTGGATTTAGGTCATGCTAGTGAAAATATACACACAATTCTTGACTTCTGAATTCTCCTCTTTCCCTTCTATTATGTAACAGAAATAAAACTCAATCACTTTGATAATAAATTACGCATTCATTAATTCTTCAAATATTGATGTTTTTTAAGCTCTCATATGTTGGTATTCTTTTTAAAAAATGTAATAAATATATTGATTTCAATAAAACTTAATACACAACAGTCTATTTAGATTCTTCATATTAATTTACAAGTATTATAGATTTTCATTGGATTCTGCTTTTAGTCTCAAATAGAGCTCTGGGGTTTCTTATCAAAACTTGTTTTTTACGGCTGGCTGCCGGGAATTATAGTCATGTGACTCTATGCAATAAAGAGACACACAGTTGCGACCACAGTACTCAGTATGAGCACCTGACTTTTATAGTTCTCAATAATGTCCTGTGCTTATTTCAAAATGGTGGCCATTTAAAACTTTGGACTTAATGTCATATCTCAGCAACCATTCAAGCAATTTAAACCACATTTTGTACATTGATGGTGCATCGCATAAACATTGAATTTAAAGAGGGATATTGTCATTGGTCAGCCATTTTGGAAGACATTACTACATAAAAAAATTTCAGCTTTTTAAGATTTATCTCAGAAATTACTGAACTGATTCCCACAAAATTTGGTATGTATTTACTGTAGTACTATGGTAGGCCATGTACTCACAAGAACTTTAAATGGATAACGCAATTATTTCAGAAATGGTGATCATATAAATATTTTAGGTTTATATGCTACATATACCATGCCAATTAACTAATTTCAACCAAACTTGTTATGCTGAAAGGTTATATTACAAGCATCAAATGTGCTATTCCATAGCCTCTTTTGTATGCCAATTTGTAAGATAGTGAGTGCCACATGAAAAATAAAGTTTTTATGTTATATCTCAGGAAACAATCATCCAATTCCTACCAAATATGGCAGTCAAGTAGTATGTCAGCAGGCCATGTAAACTGATACATTTTAAAGGAATCAAACGTTTATTTTCAAAACTGCGACAATCTAAACATTTCAGCTTAACCACACCATATATAAAAAAACCATGTAACATATTTCACCTTAATTTGTATACTGGCAGTATCTATTACATTTATCAAATGTTTATATACAGTCTCTTTTGTGCACCATTTTGTAAAACAGTATCATTTTAAAAAAGTTACATTTTTATGTAATTTTCTTGGAAACACTCAACCGATGCGCACTAAATTCCAAATGACACATTATATTTACATCAAGTTTTACTTTACATACAAATTTATAATTTAAGGGAATAGTCTCATTTTTCAACATAACCACCAAGTATATACAGAACATCAGGTGACCCATGGATATGGACTGCACCACACGAACCTGTGGTCAAAAATAAGTAGAAAATACTCTTTGGTAAAAAAAAATAAGGGTCTTAGTTTACAAGAAAACGTACATTGAAGTATACGAAATGACTTTATTTCATGTTAAACACAGCATCGCATACAAAATGTTGAAACACCGTAACAGGTGTTTGAAGTTTGCTCCTCTCATAGCAATTAACTTTTCCACACGTTGGATGTATGTGACATGCATGAAGCATACCACTGTGATGTAAACCATCATGCTAGCCACACGTAACATGGTGATTATATCCTTGACCGACTGCGGTGGGTCGTCAGGCGGGTACAAATTGTAGAACAAATTCTATCAATGTTTATACATGCCCTTGGATATGAAAATGTACTCAGAGATCCTAGACCCCTTGTGAGGGTGCAAAACTGTTACATACACAAACAGAAGCACTTGCAAAAAATACATGAAAACTACTAAGATATTGATTGGACTTGTTAAGACTTGCACAACAATTGTGCTATGGCTACAGTTACAATTACTGTTGTTTGACATCCCACACAACCACAAAATTGTCATCACCATCATCTACAGTTGCAATCCACCTGCCTGAACCATCCGCAGAAATGGAGGTCACTGCATTTTGCTGCAAAAAAATAGGTATCATGATGGCTCAATCACAGGCAGTTCATCATTACTAGCTAAAAGTACCATCAAATGGGGATACTTGAGTCACTTCAGAAAGTTCAGCTTGGTGTAACTGAGTGAAGTGACTCCACAGATTGAAGTCCAGTGGTGTGAGATCTAATGACCTTGAAGGCCACTCCTCAGGTCCCCATCAGCAAATCCAAGAGCAAGGGCAGGTGTCGTGTAGCTGCAGGCACAATCACTACAGAATGAGCTAGGGCATGTCACATTGAAACCACATCACTTGGACACAGTCAATGGAACATTCTCAAGTAAACCAGGTAAGATGGTGTAAATAAAGAAATGGCAGTACTGCGAATCCAGTTGCTCCGGTAGCAAGTATGGCCAACAAATGTATCTCCAACAATACCAGCCCACTCAATGATGCTGAATTGCTGTTGATAGGCACAAACTCCAGTGTTGTGTAGACTTGCAAGAGGTTTTTGTGGGTGTTCATTGTACCCTCCTGTGTAAAAAAATGCTTCCTCAATCCATAGCATGCAACTGACTGAATCCTGGTCTGCTTCATGTTTTTGTAAAAGCCACTAGCAGAACTATACACGGCCAGGAAAATCAACTGACTGCAGATGCTGCACTGCATCATAATGGTATACAGTATAGCCCTCATCATGAAAAACCTGGTGTACAGTCCACCTTGACACGTCCATTGCCTGCACAATGTCGCATGTTGAACAGTAGCTAGTACAGCATCCTCAACCTCCAGTGTCTGCTCTGTGCGTGGCCTTCCTGCATCACATGGAGTGCTGGTTCCATTTGACCAGTTTTCCAGCAATACAACTTCAACCAGCGAAACACATTCAAACTTGGGTGCCTCCGATGGGGTAGCATTAAATGTACAATCATGCTGCCGCCAGATGAACCCATTGTCATTGCCATGTCCCAGCACTCACTGCATGTGAACTCCATGGTCTCTTTGGCACTACTGAGATCAGGCTCATTCCCGTGCCGTATACCTTACCACCAACAAATTAGTTGCAGCATTTCCATGTCACTTTACCATTATCTAATGGGAAAAACACATGTTTTCTACAGTGGTTTTTGAACAGTTCATGTCGCTTTTCTCATAATAGTTTCAACCAAACTTTATATATTTGCAGTGTCTGTGACTAACTTTGTATGTTCTAATACATAACTATTTGTTCACCATTTTTGAAGATAAAACCACATAAGAAAATGGCACTTTTATGCAATATCTTGAGGACCAATCAGTTAATTCCCACCAAATTTTGCACACAGGTAATGCCACAGTAGGTTATGTAAATTTCCATGTTTTAAGTAGGTCAAGCATTTTTTAAATTGTGGCAACATGAATAATTTATATTAGTATGGTATATCTATTAAACAATTGATCAAAATTCAGCCAAACTGTGTGTGCTGACAGTATTCATTAGAAGCATCAAAAATGTGTATAAGAGCCTCTTTTTCCCACACTTTTGTAAGATAGTACCAGGCGAGAAAATTGAACATTTATGCCCTCTTTTGGGAACCAATCAACTAATTCCTACCAAATTTTGCACCCAAGTACTGCTACAGTAGACCATGCAAACTAGCATGATTTAAGTGACTCAATACTAATACTCAATTTCAAAATGATGGCCTCGTAAATGTAACTCCATAATGCAGTTGGGTTGCATGCCAGCTTACAGTATAGGGAGCTCTGGGTTCAAGTACCAGGTAAAGCATGCATGCATTTATAGTTGTCTCACAAGGGTTGCATATACACTGGAGAGCCAAAAAAAACTGGTATAGGCGTGTGTATGCAAATAACAGAGGTATGGAACCAATCAGAGTAACGCAATGCGGTCAGCAGTGCCTATATACAACAAGCGCTAGACTAGGTGTTTTATTCCCTTGAGAATAGAAACACGGTTACCCATACTACCTCCTACCTCTACACACACTGGGTGTTCAACGGACTTGGTACAAGAGCAAGACAGGTGGACAGGTGAAGATGCCTGTCGGCTTGAGGAGCCTGGCTTGAAAAGTGGACGAGAGCTGACAATTAAGTAGTTGTGAAAATAACTGAACCCTAATTGTGGCTTGTAGTTCTGAAGGGACCCGGGGCACCACGTGTTGTGTACGTGTCGGGTGTGGTAAATCTTTATGGTGTCAGGGGGTAGCGAAGACTCTTCGGCTGCTGTGTTAGGGAAGGCGTCGTTGGCTGAAGAAGTAGAAGACAGGAAGGATGTGAAGAGTCCTGAGAAGGACTGTGGCTTTGCAGGAGAGAGCCTTAGCACGAATTGTGGTGAGGCAAGCTACATGGACAACTGGCATTATAAGCCTCTTGGCTGGAGGGTTCTCACGTGTTTCGCTCACTTTCGGTAATCTTCGGACGCCCCTCTTCAGGTTAGGGCCGGGTGGCGCCGCTGCTGCCATCTCTTGGCGGGGTGACGGCAGGGAGGTTTGAGTGTGCTGCTAGCAGTATCCGCTGCTTGCTTAGGGTCAAACTCTTGCATGTCCGCGGCTGCTTCTCAGTGGGTTTACAAGTGGCGCGGGTGAAGATGAGACTTCCTATCATTACGTGTGTGCTGGCCTTGGAGGCGGCCAGTCAGAGTTTGATTCCCTTGGGGGCATGTGGCGCGCACGTGATGATGCGGAGTCGAATAATAATAATGGTAGGAAGCATTACGCATCACTGCTATTAAATAAGAACCACAATTAACATTGTATTAAAGATGTTAAAAAAAAATTTGCCGTCTATAACAAATGGTGCTTCACAGTTTTGTGTTGTGCTTTTAGTACACACCTAGTCACAGGACTCTAGTTGTAGGTGCATTCAGCGAAACGGATGTAAGAGTTGCAAATGCAAGTTCAGTCGTTTGATTTGAATAAAATTTCAAAATTTTGTGATATTAAATAACAATACGGATATTGTTTCAAATATTTTGTGACCATATAAATGGATTTGACAGAAAAATTGTAGTAATATTACGAACATATTATGCTTGCAAATTAAACTTAAACCATAATATAGCTAATTTTCCATAAGCATTGTGAGGTATTATTTCTGTTTATTGGACAGTAAAGCTGCAACTTTTCAAACAACATTTATAATAGAATAAACTGTGGATTTTAATCAACTTATGTCCGTTGCAGTAATAAAATATTCTACAGCCAAATCAATAATTTTCTCTTTATCTATGTGTGAGCAGCTTGGCGACATATTTGATGGGCTCATCGGCATCTGTACCAAAAAACCGAAACAGTAAATAAAAAGGTAATCCAATAAAATTGCACACTAAGGTCATCAATAATCAATCTAGTTACTTCCAAATGCATTCCAAAGTCAACATCCAAAAACAAAAGCCAAAAATAGTCTTTTAAATAGCACTACCTAGACGTATATAAATATCAAACATTGCACAAACAGACTAAAATGGCTGATTCACAAAGACTACAGGTGTGGAACAGAGGTACTGGTGAGACATGAAACTTGCCTTACTACTAGCTGTTCCTGTTGCTAATCATGAAAGGAAAAAGGGTTTGGTTGTGAAACACAAACTATTATGGCGTGCGACTGTTGCTATGCACCCAGTATTTAGCAAGCTATACGCAGGTTAGGGCATGCGACATGCAGGAAGGAGAGATGACAGCATGAGTCACCACTTCTATTCAAGTGTGTATGCATCGCACGTGCGGCCTAACTCACCAAGCATGCGTTTTGGGTGTGTTCCAGCCAAAGTTTTTAAAGTTTTTTTGCCGAACTTTTTTGGTTTGTTTTACAGCTGTGGCTTAACAATTAATGGTAGCGGCACAACCTGTTGTATGTTAATGCTGCATGCTAATGAACGTATTTTTAAATAACCGTCAACTGAGACTTGCACTTCGCCAAATTTTTTTTTTTAACGGTTCCCCAGAATGTTGT
Source organism: Clitarchus hookeri (assembly GCA_002778355.1). Classification (NCBI taxonomy): domain Eukaryota; kingdom Metazoa; phylum Arthropoda; class Insecta; order Phasmatodea; family Phasmatidae; genus Clitarchus; species Clitarchus hookeri. The sequence continues at coordinate 327,799 of NQII01002380.1, forward strand.
AACATTCTGGGGAACATAGACCCATGCTTGTTAGATAGGGGTTTTACTGTACTTTATTTTTAATGGCACACACTCACCACAATTTTCAATAGCATCATGATGAACAAGATTCAAATAAAATTTCCCAAGCATTCACTTATATCAAATGTGCTGTCACAACATTTATAGAAGTTATTTGTAAATGTCTGTAGGCTTAATGGGTAGCAAACATTTATGTTTTTGCATTCCTTTTAGTCCAGTGTTCACACACAATATTCGTAACACTAAAATATTACATTGTGCAAAAACATCTAATAAGAGTGAAAACTTTCATATTAGACAGGTGAACTAAATGACAGGTCAGTGAAAATATTCTTTTATTTCATCAGCAGTCAGTCATTAAACATTGAACTGCAATTTCCTCCTCAGCTTATTGTAGGAAAGTGTTCCACAATAAAGTTGTGAAGAGCATAAAACTCAACGAGTAGGTTACCTGTAGAGTCTTGAGGCTAAACTCGGAGTCGCAGGTGGTGAGACAGGGGAACGTAGTCTTGCCATCCCCGATCTGTACCTCTGCACTCCTGTAACAACGCACCAGAAGATGCACTAGTATGCAGTGTGTGCAGACATGATCACACATTCAAAATCTCTGCACCTTATATCTGTGCAGCTAACACTACTGTTACACCCCAAGACAATGCAACAGACATGGGATGGCTGTAGGCATGTTTCATTCCCACAATCTAGGAGATGTACGAGCAAGTTTTTACTAGAATTAATAAAATGGCCAGAAAGTTACATCACACAATTTGACATGTAACAGTTGTAGCATTTTCTTATGTGGTGTACCCTTACAATTATTGCTGTATCAATTTTTGTTAAATCTATGGAAATACTGTACAGTAAGAACGCAAAAATGTAACTCCTTAATAATGATATAGAAATATTCCCTTGAATAACTTAACAGCATTAAACAATTAGTACCAACAATAAAAATTACCTTTTTAAGCCTACGAGAATGTCTGTCTTTTACTCTTCGTACAAAGATGGTAAAAAAAAAAAAGTTTAGTCCACCATACTGGATACATACACATGAGACATCACACACTGTAAAATTCATTATGAACCAAAAGCATCAAGTTTTTCAGAATATTTACAAAGTTTCCACATTTTCTACAGCAACAAGTTATTGTTCAAAAACACTTGTTCTTCCAAGTACTCTGGCAAAATATTCTCCCTCCTACATGTAACAACATTTCCTGCCACAGAAAACAATTGTTCGCTTGAAACCTGTGTAGTAGGAATGGACAGGTAGTGCCTTGCTACCACCACCAGAAGTGGGAAGTTGCAAGCATTATCCTGCCACCCCTTCAATGGACATTCTTGTCTTGGGATTCTTTCCTTTGATAAGTACAGATTGAGCTGATCTTGTGGTGGTGAACAGACTGCTATAGGTGAAGGCGAGTTTTCTGACAATTTGTCAAACGCATGCCACAATTCACCACAAGGGCTTGTGGCTGATAATGTTTAATTTCTAAAGGTGTGCTCCTCTGAAGACTTTCTTCAAATGTAAAAACATTTTTTTTTATTGCATTAAGTTTTTCATGATCTTCAAGTAATAAAGATTTAATCGAGGGTCCATTATCATTGCTAGAACTGATTTTAACTCTTGACTCGTACAATGGAAACCTCGACTTTAACCTTTCAAGCAAATTTCTGGCAAAAATGATACCACTTCCATGTTCCTTTTTGTGTATGTGGGACTCTAGCAACAGATTGGATTCCGTAAATCAGATGAATTTTAAGGGATAAAATGGGTATCTATCTGAACATAGCTTTGTAGTTGCTTGTTCAATTGGCAGTAGAATTTTGACAATGCCTGCAACTTAAGACCACTCACTGCTACTGAGTGTTTCTACATCTTTGGAAACCAAATCTGCAGCAATAGCTTCTCACTGTTCTAATATGTGGTACTTGCTGTTCTATTCTGTTTCAACATTTTTAATGAGTTTGTGTTGGGGCACACCAACCTTTTTTTTTTGCCATCGGCTTAGACTGTTCTTAGCTTGAGTGCTGCACTTGTTAATACCCTTCGATAGCCCTGGTTTTTCTAAGCACAATATCTAGTCCTGGGGTTTCTTTCTTTGCATCAACAATTACCAACTGCAAAGTATGTGCCACACAAGACACAGGCTGCCAAGTTGATAAACTAACTGCTGATGTCATATTCCTGGCATTATCAATGACAATATAAATAGGAATTGTTAGGTCTGCAAGACTCCACTAAAACAGCACGTATGTATAATGAGCGAGCGTTTCAGCTTTTTGCCCTTTTTAAAGGTGACTGTTCAACGCATCTTAACATTTTTATAGCAGGAAAATGAATAATATTTAACTCTTATGCTATTCTGTTGACTACCAAAACCAAACCAAACATATTTTCTTATGACCTCAAAAGGGTTGACAGCAATTAAAGGCATTAATTTATGTCTAAACAGAAAAAGAATCATTAACATCAGTCAATATTCACAAACCAATATTATTTACTGAAATTAACATGTTCTTGTTTATAGTGCCAATTACAATATTGATTACTTTTCGTTGTTTATTTAATGAGTATGCAGTGGATATGAGCCAGCTGATGTAAACACTAGCTGAAAGTCACAAGGCAGTGTTTATTTTGATAGGTACAAAGGTACACAACTAACGGGTTGAGAGTAGAAAACTTAGCATGGCTTTCAGAAGTGCTCACTTTAGCGTGAACAATCTTAATAAAGTAAGAGAATGTGTTTGTAAATGTTACTGCATTGCTGCACTACATTAGAAAATTTATCAGCGCTATCATTTTGACATACCATACGTGGTGAAACTACAACAATCCTGATCATAAATAATCATGATCCTACTAACCTCTGGATACAGTCTTTGCAGAAGAGATGTCCTTCATTGCAAGTACCAATATCTTCAAGAAGGACCTCATCATTAAAACAGCAAGCACACTCAAGCAGCTCCTTTTTTTTTTTGGCCTAGAAATAAAAGTGAACATGCAATAAGGAACTGAAAAAGTGTTGATAATGATTACCACAACATACATAAATATAGACACTACAAAATATAAATTAATCAATACAAGTAAACCTAATATACAGGATGAGACATAAGTCTCCACACAAATGGTGATATATTTACTCTACAGCAGATACACAAATACCGTACATATACATATAATTAAAGGATATTTTGGATATGTCCACCCTGTATGTCCAAACAAAGTGACAGGCACTCCAACCGGACATGGTGAAAAAAAACATGATAAGGTATCTTCTATCTGTTGGCAAGCTGCTGTGATTTGTCTCATCAGAAGGTTGACATTACGTACCTTCTTCTGATACACAATGGTCTTCAGGTTTCCCCAAAGATAAAAAACCCTGGGAATGAGGTCTCTTGACCTGGGCAGTCATTCTACTGGACCACGTCTGTTGATCCAATGGAAAGGGAACTGCTGATCAAGCCATTCGCGCACTCAGATGCCGTAGTGCAGTGGTAACCCCATCTTGTTGGAAGAAAGCAGGGAAGTCTCCATTCTTGTTCAGGACTCTGTCCTGAGATCAGAATCGTCCGCTGTCAGATGCTGCAGCATCTGCATCTTGAATGGGTGCCACTTGTTAGCATGCAAAATGCAAAAGGCACTTCTTTGGCTGGTTCCGATTTCTGCAGCAAGGCTTTCGGGTTCCCTTTTTTGGACTCTTCACCATCGCTGCAAGCACCATCGTTGATGTACCTCCGTCTGTTGCGGTTTTTAATCGTCCCCCAGATCTGGCTTCTTTGGTGACGGAACCTGTCCTCTTCAATTTCTGAATAAGTTTGGTCACAGCATCATGGGTGATCTGCTCTCTGTGCGTCTAGTTGAAGGATTGCGCTATATGACAGGTGGTACCACTCCCAGAAAACAGAATGATGTCGATAGGTTCTCACTTTGTTAATGGCATTTCGCTTGGTCTAGTCCATCAACTTAAAATGCAAAACAAACTTTGGTCACCATTTGTATAGACACTTATGCCTCACTCTGCAGGTGGTTAGTCATTTCTACTGTTTACAAGCTATCATTGTCATCATCATTAATATTATATGCAGAATGAATAGATTAAAGTGTTGTTCTAATAGTGAACTTACATTTCTCTGACTTATCATATTGTGAACAATTTATATTTTAGCATGGTACTGTATACCACCACTTGAAATCACACAACAAACAAAAGCCTATAATTATAATTAATGTGGTAATGAGAACCGGATTTCCCATGTTGCTGCAGTAGGCCCATGAAAAAGTGCCACCCTCACCCCCCAATATGTTTTTCATTTTTTCTTCATTTATTACTTTACAATACACAGCAATGAGACCAGGTGCATCATCGTGATTTAAATTACCACATTATTATGTTGTAAATAAATTACTGAATTCAAAAGATGAATACTTATTACTTAAAAACTAGGTAAAATTTCAGTTATTGAATTAACTTGTTATAAAACTTTATAATTTAGGATTGTAAGCTGAAATTTTTATTTGTACATATTTCTTCTTCCTTTTTGGCAGTCATTGATATCACATGCATTACCACACTCTCTATTATGTATATGTATATATATATCTATCTATCATTGCCAGTGCCATTTTCCATCTACATTAATGTATGTAATGTCCAGGATTCATATTCTCTCCTGGCATGGGTTTTTACTATGCTAGCATGCTGCATTTGGGGCTCGAACCACCTTTACCTCACATGCTGTATGGAATGGTCTCGAGAAATAAAAACACATATGATTCATTTCGAAACATTTACACAGTTGTTTTGCATTCTTGTACAAAGCTAATCTAAAAATATTTTTAATCTCCTCCTATGATAGATTAAGAGTGCTACAGAAATGCCAAAATGAGAATAATAAAAACAGCAATACAATAGGACTTTTCATCTTCGCTCCACCAATAGTCACTGTGTTCCAAGAATAGGAAAGATCTATGGACACAATATAAAGTGCTTAATAACATTTAAAATTACTGTATAAAATATTACTGCAATGAAAATGCATAGCCAGTATTATTTAATAGCAAGGAAAATATCTTATATTTAGTTAGCTATTTATAAAAGTAAGACCTTTAACAGCAGTGAAATACATTAATAATTAATTTCTTATTTGGAGCTAAATTCTTTTTAGTTTTTATTTGGGTAAAGGAAGTGATAATGTCCTCGAAGTCCACATCCCACAGAAATATCCCTTCAATGTTCAGTAGTGCCATGCCGATAAACTGTCTTGTACCAGTGTTAGCCACAAGTACACTAATTTGCAGGGACACAAGACATGGCAGTATGTATACAGAAAACATCAAAATATTGTACCACACCAAACCTGTATTGCAGGGAACCAACACTTGCAGGATGCACTTAGCATGGTGTAGGACCACCCGTAGTGCGGAGACAGGTGGTAATACGGTCGGGCATGGAGGCCTACAGACACTGGATGTTCTCCAGAGGAAGATTATGCCACAGCTGGTACAACTGACCTTCCAAATATGCAGTAGTTGCTGCTAGCCGAAGTTGCCATTCAATCTGGCCCAAACATTCTAGATGGGTGATAGGTCTGGATATCTTGCTGGTCCAAAGATGCAGGTTGACATCATGAAGGCAGGCCAGAGATACCTGTCCTGTGTAAAGCCGGGCATTATCTTGCTGGAAAATGGGGTTTTAAAGCTGCATCAGAAAGGGGAACACATGGTCGCAGAATTTCCTGGGTGTATCGTCATTCCGTCAGTGTTCCTTCAAATGGAGTACAGGAATTGTAGGGAATGGCACACTAAACCAGGACACCTCACATTGGGGTAGTGTGCCACTATACAATGAAGCATAGATCACGGCACTGGCCAGAATCTCTCCAGACTCAAATTTGGCGATTTTTCTATATCCAGACAGAACCATCATTCGTCACTGAACATCACTCAACGCCAATCCGCAAACTGCAATACTGTTTGTTCATGACAGAAGGTCACGTGCTCTGCGATGCTCAGGTCATAATGGTAGACATCGTAATGGTAGACATAGTAATGGATGCCGTAACAACAGATCACGCTCTGCTAGTTGCCTGGATATAGTACTGGTGGACACAGGTGTATCCCCAGCTGCCGTGACATGCCCCTGGATGGTTGCAGCGACGCCCGTGGAGTGCTTACAGCCTGTCACATGATGAAACATTCCTCCCTGCTTGTGGCCTGCCGGGGTCTAACCAAGCCTTCTCAACAGGTGTGTGTACCTTTCTGATCCCACTGCTTCCAGCACCGACTCACGGAGTAAATAGAATGGTTCAAGTGGCAAACAATGCGCCAATAAGCCAAATCTACCTCTCGTACGCCGACGATGTGGCCATTCAAAAACTCATCAGCTGGGCAAAGGCTTGTCGAATGCACCGTAGGGGCATACTGTGTGTTGTTCACTGAACTTTGCTTTGTGGCTCACACTGCTACTAGGGCCTTCTTCAGTGTTTTGCAGCTATGAATGATGGAGGGACACATCCGTGAAAACAAATAGCATTAAACGTGAAAGCAAATAGCATTAAACACAAATAGGAGACATGTCAGGCTATGACGATACTGCGTGTAAACCTTCGTTGTACTTGCGCAATTTATTCATGGTGATCAATTTTTTCTTTTAAAAATGAGTATAGTTTTTCGTTTTTCACACACCTTAAGAGCAGGAAAGAAACGTTCAACTCAACAGTTAGTCAATGAAACACTAAGTATTATTCTGAGTGGTGCACTTACATTTCAACACATTAAAAAAAAACCTTCTTGGTGTAGAAATTTGCATAATTTGATTTTTTTTTTTATATTTTCTTTACCTTCAGATGCTTATTAAGGTGCAGTGACTGTTATACCATGGATAGCTCAAGGTCATTCTCGTAATAAGAAGCTATAATATGCACACTTGCAGCTTTTCTCTAAGTGTATCAATCATTTTATTATAAATACCAACACAAAAATGATCTAATCCTGTCTTAGGAATTAGTTTGCCCTCCTTAGTCTCGTCAGACCTCAGAATGCGCTTTTTTCCCTTCCTCCCAACCAATTTGTATATTTATAAGTTGCTGACGGACTAGTAAAACGTTCATAACAGTCAAATATTTCTGTTTCTCTTAAATTTGCAACAAAGTCTTAAAGAAAGTTGTTGTTAATAACAAATTGCCCTAAATCTGTTTTCTGAATGCAGTTTGGTGCCAACAGCATTAAATATGTGCTTTTAAAGTTTCTTACACTAAACCGTAAGGATATGTTAGGGACATGCTCAGACAAATAAAAGTAAATCTACCACCCCTTCATTCTACGCAGACCACTTTTCCCTGTCACAATAAGCAGCTATTTGGACAGAGGGTAACTACCAGTGACAGCAATTTTCACCAGTAATGATATTACAATTATCTCTNCTCAGACAAATAAAAGTAAATCTACCACCCCTTCATTCTACGCAGACCACTTTTCCCTGTCACAATAAGCAGCTATCGGACAGAGGGTAACTACCAGTGACAGCAATTATCTGTAGATTTCATGTCTATGAGCATTTTTCTTTATGTGAACTGCTGTACTATGAGTTAATTAGGTGATTATATGTTTTTATAACAGTAAACAGATATTTGTTTGCGCTCAAATAAAATTTGTGTAGGTTATTTTTATAATCGTAATTTTTATAGCTCTCATTAGTAATACAATTATTATGTACTAAATTATTTGTGTTAATTTACTGTCAAGTGTATTTGTTTCCATTTTAATATCTGGCCACATGCAGCTACTTCACACGCCGCGAACAGTTTTCAGCATCAGTAAAACATTTAAATCATAAATCACAAACTCCACACATTTATTTGTGTTGCAATAAATAAAACTTTTGTTATAACTGAGAACAAGTTACTATCACTCGTCAGCTACTAGCGGAGCAAAACTTGAAAACCCGAAACTCAACAAAGATCTACTAGGAAATCTCATGTTCCATCTATACCAGTTTATGTCCCCTGATAAATATTAACTGGAAGCTGGCACTGGTGGGTACGGAGGCAACGAGGACTTTTACTATCATAATACAATTGACTCCTGAACACTTACCAGTCAAATTAATTGGATTTATTCTAGAATTGATATAAATCTTATCCTGGCACACAGCTTACAAAAAAAAATTTTTTTTTTTTTTTTTTACCTGTCATGTCATGCTGCCCCCTAAAAAGTGCCGCGTTAGGCTCGGGCCTAGTCTGCCTAATTGGAAATCTGACCCTGGTGATAATAGTTGTAAATCAAACTGGAAGAAAATAAAAGTGTTCTCCATAAGTTTTCCAGTTTCTTTCTCTACCCCCTCCAAGTTAAAATGTTCCTTTCATGGATAAACAAATTCCAACAAAATTATTAAACATTAATCCCCCACTCAGAAGTGTTTAGACACTACATCAAAGCCAGAAACCCATAAAGCAGCTAGCTACCCTACTGGTCTGTAGATACCTCAACACCAATACCATGGATGACCCCCGAAATTCACTCCAGGCAGTCTGAGAATTAGTTCCAACTGTTTGCACTGACTAGTCTCTTGGAACTTGAGGAATGTTTTGCTAATCATTCAGAATAACTGAAATAGAGATCACGTCCACAATATTTTGTTGTACATTAATTCTATTCACAGTACAATGATGCACATGATGCAGTGCAACCTACACACATATAACTGAAAGCAGTGGCAACGTTACAAGTTAATGTCTATTGTTGAAAAGCCTAAACATATTTGTGTTGCCTCTGCATCACAATTGGTATGCCAACCAGCCCATTGTGGCAACTTATGGAAGAACTTATGAAAAGCAGTGAAAAATATGAGTGGCCAAGAATCTTGCCGTAAGTCTAAATTAATTTCTGGCCCAAATGCATACGTGAAAAACAGACAAGAAACACATCTGCTAGTGGTGGTTATGGGCTGGGGTTGCAGGAGGTTGGCAAGGAGAAGCAGACCGCTAACTCCCTACAACTGGGAGGAAGCCATCTCAGTGATTTAGGTGTTTGGGAAGTGCCATGCCCTATTAGTATCCAATGTGACTCCATAAAGGTTAGATAGAATGTGATACACAAAACCTCTCTCCAGCAAAATGATATTGAGGCTTGAATGGTGCTTCTACACCAGCCATTCCTTGGATTTCAGCATATATAAGCTACACGGGGTATTGCATTGTTGAGTAAGGGGAGTAAGTTACTTTTGCAACACTAGAGAGTCAAAACCATTTTTAGTCTAATTTGATTATCATATAAAGGGAGTTTGGAAGGTGGACCATAAAGTCAAGCTATCTTGTAACCTTGTAAATTGGTCTTCCCCTCACCCCCTTCCCACGTAAGGAGTGACACGATTGATTGCCTGCTTTCCCTACCCCTCAAAAGTCAGGCTGTGATTAGCAGACTAATTGATGGGTACCCTTTTAGATGATGTAGCACCTAAGCGACATTCGTGGGACTTTGTAATTTTTTGAGCAGAGGATGGTGGTTGGAGGTGTAAGAGGTAGGTGAAGGATGGACGAGGAAGGTTGAGGCATGTGCTGTATAGGCGAACAGTCCATGGTTTGAATCCAGCCAAGGGTAATTAATACATAATTAGTGTGTAAGTGCAGAAGTCACTGAGAAGCCTAATTACACATCCGACCTCTACAAATGCCAGTAGCATACTGAGGCCCCTCCCTCCCTTTACTAGGAGAAATTAAAGAAAAATATCCTAGAATAATTACAATTACATATGAGCATAATCACAATTACATGCACCCTAATTGCAAGTTCTACTGCTGCAAAGGCCAGGAACACACTGAGCCCTTCTATCCCAGAGGGTGACTTTGAAAAAAAAAAAATCAGTGACCTTGGGTTACTCTCCCTGCAGTTCAATTCTTACTTAACTCAAGTTCAACCCCAGGTGAGGGCAAAGTAATTTAAATGTACAAAATGAACCTAATTACTAATTACACGTCTGCACAGGTCGGAGACTTGATGCATACTGAACTTCAATCACTAAAATGATTTGATTATATCCCCCACCCCAAAAAACTGTTATATNATACACACACACACACACACACATGAAAATATTTAAAATAAGTTAATCTTCACGAAACACTATTTCAATGTGTATCAGGGAGCATCCTGTTCTGCCTCGCAGGATGTCTTTAGCCTTGGTAGACAGGGATACCCAGCAGTGTGAAAAAGCAATAGCTTTAATCTTAAGTTTTATAACAGAAAGTATTCTGAACATACATAACTGTGATAAATAAAATCCCAAGACGTTCTATACTGCGTGTTCAAGATATTCAAGAGTGGTTGTGTGTCACCCAACAGAGAGCGAGCAAACTCTTAGCCAACCCCTTAGGTACCTAATGTGTCACATGTTTGTGACGACAGCTGCATTCAGCGCAGTGTGCTTGTGCAGTAGGTATGCACCGGTCATAGACTCCATCTGCTTCCAGAACTAGCTTCCACCACCACCACTGCTTGCTTGAGTAAAGAAACATCTCGTGTGCAGAACACAGCAAATATTTGTCAGTGTTTCGATCTATGCAGTAATTTGAAGGTGAAGTACACCATAATACATGCTTTTGGAAGGAGCAAGACTCTTTTAACTCTTTACATAGAAATGAGCTTTATTACCTCCCCAAAGAGTTTCTGATACATTTTGCATCTAACAAAATCCCACTTGCGTACAAATTTTTACCGCTTCACATTCTGGAGGACCCAGATATCATTTGTTATTTATTATGGGAGAATTGTAGTCTAGATGTACCCTCAATAAAAAGTGAAATATATACAAAAGCCCCACATATTATATGAGACTATTTAATATGTTGAATGCAACATATTGTGCGACACTGCAATGCAGCAAAATCTGAGTACAAGACTCCCGATTATCTGAGGTAATTGGGACCGAGATCACCTCGGATACGGTACAACTTGGATAATACGGAGGTTAGGTGTTATTGTGTTAAAAACATGTGAAGAATGTAAAAACAGGTTTATTGTAATTGAAAACGTAAAATAAACATGTAGTTACAGACCTGTAAGTTAGTGGAAACATGAGATTACATATTATTTAAAAAAGTCTTTGATTGTTTTCTATGTTAACCTCTGTCCTCTCTTGGATGATGCGATGTTACGCCAACGCTGAAAAGTCAGTATGTCATGTGGCCTACACTCTTCTTGTTGCTCTATGTAAGCAAGAGCAGCGTTAATCAATTTCAACCCATCGGAATGTGATATTTTTGGAGTTATCTCGTCCTTGTCGTTATCTTCTTCACTGTGTTTAGGATTGTTAACCATATCAATAATTTCCTCATTGGTAATCTCCATCTGGACATCAGCACTGCACCAATCACGAATGTCTTCACTGTTGATTTGATTTTCAACAGGTAGCTCATTGGCCAGTTGAACTAGTTCGTTCACATTCTCCTGTTCTGGCACTTGTTTGGGTTGTCCATCTAAGCCAAATAAATTTTTCTATGACTTTTGAACGGTGGTAGGTTTTACCTCATCCCACGTTGAAGCAATCCCGTACCCTATATCTTTCATTGCGACTTGCTTTAAGGTTTCCTTGACAGTCATTCAGTCTTCTAATTTTGCAATCAACATCTACAGAAGCCTTAGACAGTAAATTCTCTTCATCGTTTCTAGAACTCCTTGGTCTAGAGGTTGAATGAGCAACGTCACATTAGGGGGTAGAAATACAGCTTTAATATCACCACTGCACAGTTCTTGGGCATCTGGGTGAGATGGCACATTATCTAATAATAAAATAGCTATCCTGGGGAGCTTTTTTGCTTCAAAAATGCTTTAGTGACAGGAACAAATTCATTAAATAACCAGTCACTAAAAATCGTGCTTTCCATCCATGCATTTCTTTGGTTGTGGTACATTGTTGGCAGACAGTTGACTTTTATATTTTTTAAGGCCCTTGGGTTCTTAGACTTTCCAATAAGCAAAGGCTTTAGTTTCAAGAACCCGAAGCATTGCAGGCAGCCAGAATTGTGACCCTCTCTTTACTCTTTTAAAAATCCGGGAGCAGTTTTTTCAGATTTTGCTGCTAAAGTTTTTGAAGGTAGCATTCAAAAGTTAAGGCCAGTTTCATCTGAGTTAACGATTTCATCTGAGGTTAATCCTTCCTCAAAAATGATTTCTTCCATTTTTTTCTGGAATTCCGCAATTTCAAATGAGTCAGCTGACAGTTTTTCCCCACTAATGTTCAGCTGTCTTATTCCATATTTCTTTTTCCACCTGTCCAGCCAACCATTGCTTGCAGTGAATTTTTCATCGCCGTCTTTAAAGTTCTTGTAGAACTCGAGCGCCTTAGCTTGAAGCATTGGCCCACTTGCAGGACTACCCATCCCTCGAAGCTGTGAAAACCACAAAAAAGAGCTTCAGACGTCTGCTCGTAGTCGCCCTTCTTCTAAGTCTTTCGACTCAAACCACTGCCACCACTCACACTTTTGTTGACAAAGTTTTCGATTTCTTTCCGGCTACGTCTCCAATCCCCAACACCCAACTCAGCAGCCATCTTTTTAATTGATTCGTCACTGTCTAACCATTTTAATGCATTACATTTTGTTTCACGAGAAACTACAACTCTCTTCAGTTTTCCACTCATAATGAAACACAGAAATCAATAAAAGCACATAAAAATCACTAACACAAACACGTTTAGCACGAGCGCAGAGACAACTGAGAGCGTCAGGTGACTGTGACAATACGAGGAGTTTCGAATGAACCCGACGATGAGATGAGACGGGTGGGCCAGTATTTCCTAGAATTAGTCGCCTTCATATTCGCGCGAAATGACAGCTCAACCTAACAGCCAGTAGAGGAGACATCTAATGCTCGACTTAGCAATAGCCGATTCCTCAACCTTGCACGTCAAACAAAGAAACATCGCTTCTCGCCTTAATTGTCCTGCTTTTAAGAGCATTATTTATATTTGTTATCTTCCGATGACTAGCTCGGTTAACCCGGAGGCTCGGTTAACAGGTACTCGGACAATCGCGAGTCTACTGTAGTAGTAGTAGTATTAGTAGTAGGAGCAGCAGCAGCAGTGGTGGTAGTAGTAGGGTAGTGTGTTGTGACCAGGTTGGTCACGACTTGTGTTGTGGTGGACAATGCTCCCCACCTCGGCAGCCCAAACAAGGAATACTGTGTCGGTGGCCAACATAATTGTGTCTCTGACATGTGCGTGGCGGCACGCCGAACGGTGAGCTGCTGACATTGAGTTCCAGCGCTCTAGTAGCTGGCTGGCAGTGGCTAACCCTCTTCCCCAGCACCTCTGTATGGGCGGCATGAATGAGACGAAGGGGATGTTCAGTGCATGAAAGTAAGAATGGGACAGAGGGGACGGTGATTCCCTGTGTGGTTGGACACCCTTCCACTACACTCCTCGCCCTGGCCCTCAACAATATACAAGGACCATAGCCGACGCGAGGCGCAGCAAGTGTTTTCTGTTAGTCTGGGGAGTTAATTAGTGAGTTAGGGCGTTAGGTGTTTTCAGTTAGAGAGACAGTAAAATTGTAGATAGTCGTTAGCTTCGGGTCAGAGGATAATAGTTTAATATCTCAGAATGGTAGGACCCACCCAGGGTTAGCTTAGCTCAGTCTGCGTAGGGAGTATAGTGGGCTTGGCTAAGCGGTGTGGTTTTCGTTACAGTAAAAGAGTTGTCTGGTAACTGCGCTGGACTTTTTCTTATTCTACATTACCTTACCCTAAGGACTCTGCCTTTCTGATGCAACATGGTACACGACCTGGTTGCGGCCAACTGGAGGGTGTACGCCTGCTAGGCAGTGTGCTCGCTTCCCGGCCAATAACTGTGGTATGTGGTACTCTCGCCCTGGGATGTCCCCTTTTTAGCAATGTGATTCCTGGCCCGGGCTACGGCTCTGTGACCCTGTGGAATGCACTTGCCAGAGAGGAGAATACTGTGTGACAATGTGATTCACGCCCTGACTGCGGCCGATCAGAGGGTGTAAACCCTGTTAGACAGTGCGGTTCACTCTCCAGCCTGTGGTTTCGCAGACCATGGTCATCTGCCTGGGATGGCTATCATTAACCCTTATCAAGGACTCCGCAGCTCAAAGATACAACCTGGGGGCCTGCCTAGATAGTGAGAAGACCCGTCTCTGTATGGCAGAATCCAGGGAATGAAGAGTAGGAGTCGCCTATCCACAGCAACCCCAGCGATTCCCAATATCTGCCACCAACACCAGGAGGTGGAATCAGCGTCTGCATCCACTGAGCATCCGTCCCCAACGCGCTCCACCTATTCCCCTCGAGTTCAAGTCAGCAACTCGGGCACTCTGAAACAGAGCCAACTGGATCACGTGCATCAAGAACTAACCAGGAAGCGGTAAAACCAGGTATTTCTCATTGTCTGCTCCACTCATATTCGAGACCCACTTGTTACGTGTGTGTGTGTGTGTGTGTGTATATTATAAACCTGTATTGTTGCATACTAGTGTTTACAAGTATTCACAACTATAAACGTATATATAGTTGAACTAGTTAGACATATTTCATTTGCTAAACGAAAACACAGTTCATACGAGGGACGAATAACTCTCTAAAAACATCACGCACATTAGAAGCACTGTTACGGAGCCCTTCAGCATGTAACTTAAAATAGCTTTCTCGCACTGCTATGTTTCAAAATGTACCTACTATTCGGAAACATGGAAAACTATTATAGGGACATTAAATGTTGTACTCGCTGAGAAATAAAAACAGTAATAGTGGAGAGAGATAATTTAATGCCGTAAACAATAGCTGTGTGAATAAATTAAAAATCCAATTTAGTTCTTTTATTTTTATAAAGACCTCCATCCCTCATGAACTCGGATAGGGCCCTCAGGCATCTTGTAACACTGGTGCCAGAAGTGAGATGGTGGAATTTAATTGTAAAAAAAGTTAGACTATAGGCAAGTAATAAGTGATATTCAAATAAATTAATTAATGTAATAGTTGTAGGCCGAAATATTAAGATTGTTTTATACAACCATTGCAGTAAATGATAACGATAAAAATGCCTGCAGACCTAGAAGCACTGCGAGCATTAATTGAGGTATTATGTAGCCAAATAAGTGCAAGTGTTTAATAGCCTTGATGATAAAATTAGTAGTGTAAAAGGAAGTATAAATGAAACTATAAATAACCAAATAAGTTTAGTAATAGTAAGTATAAACGAGACTGTAAATAGCCAGATAACTAATGTCAGTTATAAAGAAGATAAGATAATAGATAACAAAGACAGGAAAAAGACACTATAAATGAAAATGTAGACACGAATATAGACACTGTAAATGAAAATTTAGACAAGAAAATAGAAGGCATTAGCAAGTTAGTGAACACGAGAATTGAGAGTGTGTACGAAAGAATGGACAGTGTAAATGAAATAGTGAACAGTGTAAACCACAGGATAGGCAGTTTAAATGAAGAATTGGACGGTGTCGAGAATGAAATGAATGCAATGGAGAAGAAATTACAACAATTTCTTCAGCAGCATAGTTCCAGTACCACCACACCTGTAGCCAAGAAAAGTGGGGAAGCAGTGCAAGTCACAACCAACACAGCAACCTCGGAAGATAATCAGCAGCTCTGCAGTATTGGTGTCGCGTAACCAGGAGTGGAGAAAAGTGTCTGAATTAAACCTGCCCCTTATGAAGGCCAGACTTCTTGGCAGGAGTACCAACACCAGTTTGAAATATCGCCACCCTGAATGACTGGTCACCCCAACAGCAGGCTTACTACCTCGCCGCAGTACTGAGAGGCCCTCCACTAAGCATCCTACAATCTCTGCCAGAGCAACATAGACTGGGGTATCCCACACTGGTGTCGGCCTTGCAACTACGTTTCAGCGACCGATACCTGTGACATACCAATCCCAACTGCGAAGCCGCACCCAGCGACCAGGAGAACCACTGCAGAAGCTATGACAAGACATTGTGTGGCTTTCCCACCTATCTCTGGAAGGGTGCCCCGAGGAGGCGCGCGACATCATTGCAGTCAGCTTGTTCATTGATGCCATCACCGACACAGGGACAGCCAGCAGTACATCTGGCTGCACCCCACAACATGCAGGATGCCCTGGCCTGAGCACTGGAGGTAGAGTCGGCAAGACAGGGAGCCGTACCTCGACATCTGGTATGGGCAGTGATGCTGAATGAAGACGACTATGGGAGACACTGCTTACAGGGCACGTGCTACAGAGCTTCGCCACCCCCACCCAAACGGCCAAAGTGTTGGTCATGTGGACAGCCGGGGAACCTGAGAGGCTACTGCCCACAACAACAGCAGCAGAAGTAGCAGTGGGAAAAGAGGCAGCAAGAGGCAAATGAGAATACAGCACATTCGGAAAACTTGTTAACAGTGTTGAAGGGGGGGGGGAGGTTGATGACTGCTGCAGGGAAGGTCCGAATGATCTGACATATACAGTTGGTGAAACAGGATTGGGATGTAATACTGGTGGAGGAGAAGCCTGAATTATGTTCCTTGCCAGATGGTCGTAGACACTGTGGCAACAGAACAGTAGCAAGACCAGATATCCTTGGGCATCCCTCCCAGAGATCACCCGACAACAGTATGCAACGGTGCTATTTGACTATAGTAACATGTGAGACCGAACCAATTAGAGGTAAGAGGTAAGAGAAAAATGATCTTAAATCTTTATGACTTTAGCATAGAGCACGATAGATACACAGTAGAAATAAAAGGATAAATGTCTTTTGGGGCTGCTTGTCCTACATAAGCTGCAGTGCTGTATTTGGTGGTGTCAACACGGCATGATTTGTCTTCCCCCGTTAGCTGCCCAGTAGTCTGTGGTCAATCCACTGTGCTGCCTGATTCTAGTGAAATTTTCATTATGAGGCAGATGCCTAGGAAAATTTTGTCAGATGTTTGGGTCTAATTGAGCCAGCAGAGAGGGTTGGCATCCTGCCAGATAAAGTTGTAACAAGGACTTTGGTCTCTTCTAATTCTGACAGTTTTCCAGTTAGAATGATAAATTTGTCCAATAGTGCCATTCATCTTGAGGAGGGGGCCATGATTGATGTTCGCAAGCAGGTCACACAGATACTTCAAATGTTCCAGAAGATTCTAGAGTAGAACAAATAGAATGTCCACTACCAGAAGTACTGGATGAACTGACAGTACGAACAAGAGAAAATAACTGGTGCCACGAGAAGGCTGTCTCTGAATTACTCCAGAAAAATAGGGATGCCTTCTCCTGTGGATCAAAAGACCTTGGAAGGACTAACGTGACCTGCCACCACATTGATACAGGAGATGCCAAATCCATATAGCAACCACTAGCTCCATATGAGGCAGTTGAGGGCATTCTGAAAGAAATAAGGGAGTAAGATGCGATAGAACCATCAGTTAGTCCTTGGTCGTCACTCATAGTACTTGTTAAGAAGACAGATAGATGGCTGTTTCAGGTTTTGTGTAGATTATTGTCAACTTAATCATGTGACAAAGAAAGACTCTTATCTGTTTCCAAGGATAGATGATACATTGAAAAATTCTGTTATCTCCGCCAGTTCTGGGTTTCCCAAAAAGTGAGGGCATGTTCATTTTGGACACTGATGCTAGTGATGTAGGCATTGGTGCCGTGTTATCTCAAGTTCAGGTGAAGGCAATTTCACACTTCCACCCTTACATTTATGCAGACATTTTATTATAAGAACCGACGATGCTTCATTACGTTAGCTACTAAATTTTAAAAACCCTGAATGTCAAATAGCTCACTGCATACAGCTTCTTCAAGAATATGATTTTGAAATACAGCAGAGAACTGGATGCCATCACAGCAATTCTGATGCACTTTCTAGGAGGCCATTTGAACCATTCTGTTAGCATTGTGAATGCCAGGAAGAAAAGACTAGCGATTCTCTGAAGGTATAGAGGACAAGATTTCAAGGTTCTGTATCTTTTGATGGGTCACCTATCTGGAGTGATGACTGTAATAGGAAAAATCAGCTGAATGATCCCACTTTGCAGCCATTACTAGAATGGAAAGAAGCTGACTGTATGCCAAAATGGGAAGATATATCTAGTCTGAGTGAAGCAGTCAACGTATACTGGGCACAATGGAATTCCCTCATACTAAAGAATGGCGTACTTTACAGAAACTGGGAAAGAAATGATGGAAAAACACACGCTTACAGTTGTTCCTGCCAGAACACGGTTCCCGAAATCTTAAAGAAACTGCATAATGTGGCAGCCTGTGGGCACTTTGGTGTTAAAATCTTGACAGAGTGCCATATGTGTGGCACCTGCACTGTAAGGAAAGACCCAAGGACCAGGGGACAAGGTCACCTGCAGAAGTACAATGTTGGAACCCCATTCAAAAGGATGGCAGTAGACATTCTCTGTCCCTTACCTGTTACAGAGAGAGTTATTCTGTTGGTGACCCAAGAATATTTTACTAAGTGGCCTAAGGTCATTCCCCTCCCGAACCAGGCAGGAAGTACGCACTGTGGCTGATGCACTCATACAGTATGTCTTCTCAAGGTTTGGGGTGCCACTAGAACTCCATTCTGATCAGGAAATAAACTTTGAAGCTGCGGTGTTCAAGGGAGTAACTAAGATTCCGGTGATGAAAAAGACTGGGACTACAGTCTTACACCCTCAGTCAGATGGAATGGTCGAAAGGCTTAACCGCACACTTGAGCAGTACTTTTCAATCTTTGTGGCAGACAACCAAAAGGACAGGGATTTAAAAGTGTCATTGTTTCTTCTAGATTACCGCTCAGCAGTTCACAAATCCATAAGGGTAACACCATCAAGGATGCTGTTTGGAAAAGAGTTACGCCTCTGCCAGTGACCTGTTGTTTGGCCGACCGACAGAAGAGGAAACTGCAGGCGCTGATTATGCCAGAAAATTATCTAACAGATTAGTTGACATCCATTATTTTGCTTGACAGCACCTCAGAATAAATAGTGACAGAATGAAGACATGGTACGATAGAAGAATGTTGGGCGAGGTATTTCAAGGTCAACTGGTGTGGCTGTACAACCCACAAAGACTAAGCATTCTGCTCGAAGTTACAAAAATGTTGGGAAGGCCCCTACAGGATTCTGAATAAAATTAATGATGTGGTCTTTCGAATTTGTTGTCACAGCTCTCTGGTGAAGACAAAGGTTGTCCACATCGACTGACTGGCAATCTACGATGGCAATCCTGATGTTGCAGAGTCTGTTCTGGATGAAAAAGACTTGAGGAGGGGGCAGTATTACGTGTCGCTGGTCTGCGTCGCTGACCTTGGCCCACCCCGTCGCTGACCTTGGCCCACTCCGCGTGAGCGAGTGGAAGATAAGGGCAGAGCAGTGATATGATAGCGGGCAGCGAGTCACTAAGGGATGTTTGAATGACAGGAGAGTGATAATCCTATCAGGGTTTTTTAGTTGCAAAGTGTGCCGCCGCGCATTCTTCCACCTGGTGTCATAATAAACCTTGCAGCTCAAGCGCTCCTGACCTTTAGCAGTTGGACTTCTGCATTTATCTGAAGAATTTTCTAGTGGTTTGCTGCTCTAGGCGTGACTCGGGATGTGTTGAAGTTTCCAAATGAATGCCAGCGATAGTATAAAAGTGTGACACGCCTTCGAGGTGAGAGTTGTTGCTGATGAATGTCTGGAGTTTAAGTGATAGACGATGAGCGAGAAGAACACTGAGTAGCACCAGANTCTGCGACCACAAGCATCCAAGAAGTGAAGAGAGTGACTGGCAGGCAGAATTATTGGACTGGATGCATGAGTGAAAGACATTACAAATGATGGCAACAGATAGACTGAACGTGTGTTAATGATGAGCATGAGTTAATTGACTAACAAAACAGACACATTAAAGACGTTAAATAGAGTTGAATTAGACATTAAATATTGTGCTCACTGAGAAATAAAAAGAGTAATAGTGGAGATAGATAATTTAATGCTGTAAATAATACCTGTGTGAATAAATTAAAAATCCAATTTAGTTCTTTTATTTTTATTAAGACCTCCATCCCTCATGAACTCGGATACGCCCCTCAGGCATCTTTTAACACTATATAATCAGTGTTGGTGGAAATACATGCACACAAGAATACATAAGTCAATAATGTTCACGGCTTTTCACAGGAAATAACAAATAATTTGCAAAGCTAAAAGTGACAGCTTTCTGCAATGTAATTCCTTTTGGCATTTAGTTTTGAAGTACAGCCTTGTAACATAGATACAGAAATATCTATATTCTGTGGCATATGCAAACACCATAAACAGTAACAATAAAAACAACACTTAGCACCTACTACGATGCTAACTGAAACATGGGTAAACTACTGGAAAAATGTGTAGAAAGCAACGATGTAAACAAACTCTATATACCATGCTAATTATGTGCNTGCAATGTAATTCCTTTTGGCATTTAGTTTTGAAGTACAGCCTTGTAACATAGATACAGAAATATCTATATTCTGTAGCGTATGTAAAAAATAAAACCACTTCAAAAAATAATTGTCTGATAAGCAAAATTAAAATGCAAACACCATAAACGGTAACAATAAAAACAACACTTAGCACCTACTACGATGCTAACTGAAACATGGGTAAACTACTGGAAAAATGTGTAGAAAGCAACGATGTAAACAAACTCAATATACCATGCTAATTATGTGCTTATCNTATACCATGCTAATTATGTGCATTATATATTATTCAGAAAATTAGGTAAATTTGAAAATTACAACACATGATAATTATACCACCATACACTGTTTTTACATGCTATCAACACCATTATTCAAGCCCACAATATGAGTAACATAAAACCAGTATTTGTACTTACTTTTTCAAAGGCCCGCTTTTTCTTTAACTCCTTATTCTTTACATGCTCTTCGATTAGTGGCCTATTCTCAATAAATGCCACCTGAAAAGTTTCAAACAGTCAAAATATGCATTCAGACAGGGACAGCTATGATCACAACTTATTTAAGATCAAATTCTGGCATGTTGTCCCCATACCTGAGTGTCACCAATACATAATACAACTATGAAAAACACAAAAGCTTATTTCACCAGTTCTTAAGTCACTGTTGATTTTATGTTACATATAGGTCCAATACCCAGTCACATGTCATAATGAAAACAAAAATCCACATGTGGTTCCTGCCTGAGGCAGGGTCACGATGGACGAGAGGAGACTGTCGCTAAGTGGAGCTGGATGCAGGGTTGGCAGAAACCTGGGTTTTTCATAAAAAAAAACCCAACCCATCTGGTTTCTTTTGGGGTTTTGATGAAAAAACCTGGGCTATTTTTGAGGCTGTTCATTGCTTTACTTCATAGTGACACAGACAGCACTGATAAGTGTCAAGTGCAGTGCTTTTTGTAATCAATACGAGCTAAAAGTTCTACAAAATGGATTGAAGCACTGAAAATTGGTGTAAGCAGTGAAAGGCAGACATAAGTGAAGATTCAGGGATAGTAAGTAGAAAGAATGTGTTTATTTTTGTAAATGCATTAAGAAATGTTATTCTTCAGTGAACCTTGGGCTAGACAGTTTTATGTAATGGACACTAATCTAGAATTTTTACCAAGGATTATGGTATTTTTTAAAGCAATGACATCTTTGACCCATGCATCTTGTAAAGAGTTTCTCTTTTGCAGGGGATGAATGCTTGCATTTACAAAGAAGAAAATCTCAAAATATAAAAACTGGTACTCCTAACACGTGCTGATTATTTTCTGATCTTGTTAGATAATACTCAGCTAGTTCTGTATGAACCGGATTTTTTTCATTGTTTTTTGTCAAAACTAAGAAACAAGGTGGGAGTAGAGAAAACCCACAGACTTGCAGAAGTCTATCATTTATAACATGGGCAGTTTTTAATTGTAGACTTTTGACTATGGTCAAGTAACATAACATTGGTAATGCCATACTTTGTAAGAATGTGTCAAACGAATGATGCAATAATAATCATGTTAACACATGCAACATTATTATTTTTTAACCCATACATTATTTTAATTTACTCCATACAACTTTATTTTAATTTATAAAGTACCTAGAAAAAAACACTTGAAAAAACTCACCCTGATTTTTTCAGATGGGTTTTATTGAAAAATCCCAACCCAAAACCTGCAGGTTGGGTCCACCACTGCCAACCCTGGCTACATGCCCTACCTGATGGACAGACATGTCACTCCATCCAGCTGGAAGAATGGATGAGGTGATGTGAGATGGGAATGGAGACAGCAAAATTATGGCTATTTGGACTATCACTGACTATCAACATCTAATACGGTGTAATAAAATGTTTCAGAGGATACTGAAAGAAAAATACAGGGAGCAGTAGAAAGAGAGAAATCACTTGTACGAATTTACAAAGAAATAATTTACGAGCTCACACTGCATTTAAAAATTTTTAGTGGAATTTATTAAACATGGAAATTATAACTATATCTTTAACTCAGTCAATATTATTAAAAAGGTATACGGTGCTTGAAAGTACAAAGATAAAAATTTCAAGCCCCTGAAAATGCACATGATGTGCTTTAAACCTAACCATTAACAGCAATTTAAAAAAAATTACTATCTTAAAGTTAATATTATTTCAATTAGCTTGTTGCACAATGTTTGAAGATGCCAAAACCAATAGCATATTTTAAGATCAGAGGATCAGTTCTTTAACAAGTAATGACCATGCATAATTTAGGACAATAAACATGGTGAGCTTAACATAAAAATTAAAAAATGCTGTACATTGTATTTGAATTTCATCCTTCACTAAACAACATACTGAACAAACTTTCTGTACACTTGTTATATTATCAATCGTTTTTACAAGTAATCCATACTGAAAATATTATGTGACAAGAGAAATTTAAACCTAATTCAAGAAATATTTAAATGTTAGAAACCAAATAATTGTTCATCACATAGCTTAAGGAGAGCCTTTCCCCACAATATTGGATTCCTGGTTTTACTAGCTTGTTTATATTTTAAGAAAGAAATTTCCGAAAGTACCTCTGTACCCAGCAAGTTACTGACCTTACACAGCAGTACAAACATGCCTGTACTGCTGTGTAAAATCAATAGCTAGTTGGGTATAGAGGTACTTTTAGAATATTCGTTTTTAAAAACATAAACAAGCTAGAAAAACCAAGAATTCAATATGGTGGCAGGGAGGTTTCCCTTAATACTTCCATTTATGGCAGTGCAATCAACTTGGACCTAATAATACTTTGAGATGATAAAGTTTAAACTAACCTCTTGTAAGAACTTGAGATCCATTTTGTTGACAGCCTCCACCATTATTACATGTCGCTTACTCTTCATGAAAGTTTTAACATTGTCAAGCATCTGGCACGTTTTGGTAAGATTGTACTGACAGTTTTTAAAAAGTGTGCATATTTCTGTAGAGCGGGTTCTCTGGTATCTGTTCTTCAAGAACACCAACCCCATTTCCACATGTACATGCTGTTTCTGCTCCAGGAAGTACTTCAACGGGTCTGGGAATATTTCCAGGAAACTCTCCACGCTGAATTCAGTAGTAACCTTCTTCTTCTGCCTTTCTACTTCCATGCGATTCTGATAGTCTTGGTAGGTCGGGTAATCTTTCTTTTCCAGAGCATCTGCGATAAATTGTCTCATTTTCTCCTCGTCATTGCTAATTTCTATACACTTATCTAGAAGGTATGTAGGGTCTGCCTGTGGGAATATGCTCAACAAGCACTCATAGCGATCATCCATTTTTTGCTGTTCTTGTGCACTGTTATCAGAAAAAGGTGGTTCAACTTCTTCAGCAGCATTTTCAGTTGTAATTGGTTCTGCTTCAGTAACTGGTGGATTGTTCTGCATACCAGATGTACTTGGTTGATTATTTACATCGAGAACATCAAGGGGTGCATTCACCGTTGAAGTGCATATTTCTCTATGATGTAGCCGTGGGATCTTGGGCTCAACCTGTTCCTCACCTTGCTTTTGGTTACATGTGGTGGGAGTTGATGTTACATTCAAAACCTTCTTACGTTTTTTAGCAGGTTCTGAGATTCGATTAGCACTATCCAAAACCGAACTTCGTAATCTCCTCTCTGCGGAGGGTGGTTTATCTGCTAATGCCTGAGTGTCAGGTTTAGCTGAAGATTCCTGATCAGCTGGAGGATGCGCAAACTGTACATTATGGTTGACAGCTGCAGATTTTGTTTTATTCCTGGTTTGTGGACCATTATTAACAGCTGGTGCAGAGGCCATGAACTTCGCACATGTTGCTGCTACAATGGCTGCTACTTCCTCAGCTTTTGTATCTGTTAACCCAGCTGCTTGGTCTGCATTGTCTACATCTCGCCCTCTACTAGTCGGTTTGTTTGCATCATCCACACATAACCTGCTAGGTTCTGCTTGAGCACTAGCAACTGTCTGAGCACTAGTAACTGTAGAGTTCTGAGCAGCAGCATCTGTGAAACTGGTGCTGCTGGAACTACCACTACCATCCAGAGGATCAGAGCTGCTGGTACAAGGGGGAGCACTGCCTACATAACTACCTTCACTACTGACATGCCTACTTGGAGACTGTGTTACTCTGAAACTTGGTCCATCACGCTCACTAATTGTTTGCTGAAACACTGCTATACAGTTCTGTTTTGGTTCAACGTTGCTAACATGTTTGACCCCCAGATATCCTGCCACATTATCCTCTGCCACACTACTGCTTCCAGTCCCAATAAATGGATCTAAATAACTTTGATTTATTAAACCGTCCTCTCCTAGCGTGGGCAATGGTTCAACTACAGGTTCACAAAAATTTCCCAAACTGTTTACTGTTTGCAGCAAATCATCTACGATTTTCACTAAATCGTCATCAGACTCCCCATACAGCAAGCATACTTTGGCCAGGTGCCTATCCCCCAAGTTTGGAAACATTTCCTTGACAGTATTAAAATGCTTATGCTGAAAGTTCTTGGATAACCCTGCAACATTTGATGAAAAATCAACAATAGCTTCTTTCAAATTCTCAGTTTGTGCCAATTCACAACCTTTAGCAGAGTCATCATTGCTATTTTCCATGCTGTTGTTCACTTTACTTTTTTTAGTGGGCGAAGACTCTGTTTTGCTCCAAGAGCGACGTTTCCCATTTTTACCAACATAATCAACAAACACTACTTCACAGGTGTTATCTTCCTGAATTACAACTTCATTATCAGATTCCACCAAATCACTCATTTCACTGTCAGACAGCACAACAATAGCATCTTGTGGCTCTGCATCTGTATTAGCAGGACCACTGGTTCCAGGAAAATCCTTAACGCTGTTACGGCTCATAGCAGCGCTGCTGGTTTTTGAGATGTTCTGAGCACTGTTACAGCTCACAGTGGTACTGCTTGTTTCTGGGGTGTACCAAAAAGTGTTACGGCTAATAGCGGTGCTGCTGGTTTCTGGGAAGTTACGAGTGTTGTGGCTTATAGTGGCACTGCTGGCTTCCGAGATGTTCTGGGCAATGTTACTGCCAGTGGTGATGCAGCTGTTTTCTGGGATGGTCTGGACAATGTTACTGGTTAGGGTAGCATTACTAGTTTCAGGAACATTCTGAACACTGTTAGGACCTGTAGCAGTTGTAACATTTGGAAAATCCTGGTTGAGAAAATATTTCATGACTACCTGCAGTCTGTTTTCATTATCCAAATTAGACTCAAGGAAAGAATATATCTCCCCAAAAGTACGTTGTGGGACAACAGTATGAATTATTCTTGTTTCACTTAAAAGTTTTTCACGCACCTGTTCTTGGTCAATAAACTGAACATCACTGTAATCATCATCTTCCTCATGCAGACTAGCTGCAGGAGGTTCATTAACTGTGCTAGACACAGAATTGTGGGGCACCTCGTACTCTGTGTTATTGTTTGGATCATTGTTGTTCACATCACAAACATAATCAAACATTGAAAAATTAGCTAAATCATTTGATGAAGATGGCAAATTAACAGTACTGGATACTCCAGAAAAACAGGGAACCGAAATTATAGCAATGTCAGAGTTATTTGTTGGGTGCCTATCAACTTTGCTGTTGCAAGGCTTCATCTCCACTTTCACTTCAGCTTGCAGATCAACTGGACAACTGCTCAAAGCCTTTAAACTAGACCGTGTAGCACTGGTAGACGCCTCATGCCCCCCTCCATCCTCAAACACTGTTCCATCAACACAACCACCAGCTGAAGCCCTGTTTGCATTTTTGTTTTCCAAAGTCATTTCATCAGTACTCATGCCTACACCATCACTGTTGGCCACATCTGAAAATGATGTCGCACCAAAATTTTTCATTAACAATGATGCTACAAAATCTACTCTATCTTTTCCAACTTGGTGTTCTTCCAAATCTTCAGAAATATTGTTGGCATCTACTGCTGTGTTGAACAGGCCTTCCATCTGTTGTTTCACATCTTGAACCAAATTGACCAAATCCATAGCCATGGCAGCCTACAAAAATACCACATATGTTAACCATTATAGTTTCCTTTAAACAAAAGATTCCTTACATTTTTCTGAAGCTGCAATTTAAACAAACAATAAAATACAATTACAACATTAAAAGAGTGAATGACTTGGGCAATGCTTAACAACTGTGGAGTGAAGTAAGGTGGAGATGAAACTGCAATTGAATCCATAAGTCCATAAAATGGGAGTGCACTGAGAAAACCCAGCACCAAACACAACATCTGACACATTGCTCACATGCAAAAATGTAGGGTTAGCACCATCAGTAATCAAACCCAGTTTGTCATGGAGGCAAGTGGTTTGGCCATTACACACAGTCTCCACATACGAATTAAAATTATCAACCCACGAATGATGGTTTTAAAGCCTCATATGAAAGAATGTTACCTGTTGTTGGTTCAGTTGGCTGAACACTTCTGAAAGTACTGCTTAGTTTATTTTTTTACCAACTGTGTAAATGTTAACAATATCTTAGACATCATACATATCCATGTGTCCATGTCATAGTGAAACTGTTATCAACATAAATATATGACACAACTATGTTAACGGCAAACTATGATACTTTTTCTAATTAATTCTCTGCTGCCAACAGAAATAGAGACAGGTCAACATTTATGTTAAAATTTGTACATTAAGTCATAGAATTTTGTAAAGATTGATTTGAAAAGTGTTCCAACTGTGAAAATTGTTTTACAAGCCAGAATACTGTGCTACCTTCGCAATTTTGTTATTTATTTCTAATTCAATAACAATATGCCAGTAATCTTTATTGTCAGCACATTACAACAACAATAGTGGGAATACTGAGGGTGATTCATTTATGATTTTCACAAGGATGGTGGTACAGTAGTTGACAAGTGCACCACAGTAAAAAAGTTTACTACTTCTAGTCTACGATATTTTGCTGCTGGAAAACTGTGACACTACTATGATTTGCTTTCTTTGTGAATTTATAAATTAAATTACATACACACATTATTCTCAAAAATTGTTAGAAAATCAACTTGTGGATGAGTAAACACACTAAGTCCAAATTTTTTTTATGTAGAATTTTCACAACAAATGACTGCATGCCAAGTTTTTAAGATACAGTAAAATGGAAAAAACTTCATGCAGTCATTGCTGAATGCTGTGTTGTTCATATTCTGTCTGATAGTAACATTAGAGAACAGACCCTGGGTTCCAGAAACTGTCCTGTTATTTTAAAAGATACTGTTGCCTCTAATTATCATCACAATAAGAGTTTTAGCATACTATTTTTTTTTACCACTTTGACTTATTGAAAATAACATTCTGTTCCTAGCAAAAAATTCAGCATGTAAAGACTTAGATGTAGCAGTAAGATGGCACTCCCTCCACCTCACTTTGCACTACAAACTCCTGAATATTTGTACACATCTCAGCAATTGACATAGTGCAGGCTACTGGTATGGCATTCAAGATCACCAGACCTCATGCCACTTAACTTCTCCAGTGGAACAACATAGGAAGCAAGAAAGCATTTTTGTGCGTACAAGAAAGTTGGTCAGTTGTGCATTGAAATAAATAGTTATCATCCAGTTAAACTACAAAAAATATCAACAGAAATGTTTCTCTACAGGAATAGAAGGAATAGTAGTTTTTTTAAACATATGTTACTAACTGTTTTATAATCAAAGCCTATAACACAGCAAGAAATTATTTCAGATTCTGAGTTACTGTATTCAATAAAACATTTGGTTTAGTATGTTTTCTTACACTTTGCTATTTAGAAATGCAGTCTTTCAGCATATTTTGTGTGGACATGTGCACAGTGACATACTGGAAAATTGAAAGACTCTGAAATAGAGTTAATTTCAACTGATAGCGTTCAGCATGATTCTAAATTATGGTGTTCAGCATGAAGTTTAAGCTACATCACAGTGATGAAAAACAATGGGCATGTTTAGAGGGCAAAGTGTTGCAACAGCGCTTTATGCTTTATGCCATTCAGGCAGTGCTTCTGCAGCGGCTGCAGCTGAAAAATACTTTGCTGACTAGGCTGCATCCCCACTGCTAGTAGACGAGAGACAGTTGTACATTCTGACCACAAAACAGAATATAATCACAAGGTATCTATCTCATCACAATCAACTAATTGGTAAATTCATTAATTCTGCTGGTAATAACAGCAGTCTACTGAAGCTACCCAATTCATTACCAATTATTTTTCATAATCTTGCTGGTTATGATGCACATTTATTAATTAAAGGTTTGGATATTATGATAAAAAGAATAGATGTGATAACAAATAATGAAGATAAATATATATTATTTGGAAAACCAGTAAATAATTTTCAAATGAGATTTATTTATTCTTTTAAATTCACAACCATTAGTCTAGATAAATTATTATTGAATTTAATTAAAAAGTAAATAAAAACTATTGTTAAATATATTTCAGAAAATTTAGTTGATTTAGTTATAAAAATATAATTATATTGATAAGTGGAAAAAATTTAAAGAAACTGAATTGCTAAAAAAGGATGAATTCTATAATAAATTTAATGAATGTGATATAAGTGATGAAGATTATGAACATGCAAAACAAGTATGGAATAAACTTAATATAAAGAATCTTAGAGAATATCACAATTGATGTTATTTGAAAACAGATGTATTGTTATTAGCTGATATATTTGAAAACTTTTGAGATACATGTTTAAAAACATATAATTTAGACCAGATTGGTATTTTACAGTACCAGGATTAATGGGATACAATGGTAAAAATGGCTAAACAACCATTAGATTTATTACATGATTCTGATATTTTGTAAAGTTCCGTTGTGTGAAACGTTCGCACTATATTTATTTTAATGCCGCACAGTTGGGCGCCATGTTGTATA
>NQII01002381.1:5607-20755 GCA_002778355.1 Clitarchus hookeri
ATGCGACACCCCACACGTCGAGAGTTGCTACCGAGTGGCTCCAGGAACACTCTTCTGACTTTAGACACTTACATTGGCCACCTAAATCACCAGACATGAACATCATTGAGCATATCTGGGATGCCTTGCCACGTGCTGTTCAGAAGAGATCTCCACCGCCTCGCACTCCTATGGATGTGTGGACTGCCCTGGAGGATTCATGGTGTGAATTGCCTCCTGCATACCTTCAGACATTAGTCGAGTCCATGCCACGTCGTCTTAAGGCACTTTTGCGTGCTCAGGGGGCCCTACACGATATTAGGCAGGTGTACTTTTTTTTTTGGCTCTTCAGTGTAGTTAAGAGCGGTATTCCAGACTGCCGTATCTTAAAACTTACTAACCGGACACGACCCAAACTACGATAGGAGCTTGTATCGAGCTTAGCTCAAAGTGCCGTAGGTAGACGCAACACTACGAGAACACTGCACGTCAGTTCAAGAGCCCTCCGCGTAGAGGCGATGGCGCTCTTGTAGCGCGTGCAATTAATTTAAACTTGTCATGGAGATAACTTTATCTATTATGTGTATTTGTCGGTCCAGCTTTCTTTCTGTTCTGCTCTCTGCAGTGCGGGTAGCCCGTTTTGTCTACAAAATTTATGACGCATTTTTTGTAATTTGCGTTTTGAGTTTTGTCAGCTTCGAAGCTGACAAATTACAACAATACAAATTACCACAACCGCTGCCGTATAAGTTTTGCTTGCTTGGAACGTTTAAATACACATTATACACTAGGTTCTTGGAATAAACAAATGTGTATTGTATTAATCAGAAAAAATTATTTCACAAAGCAAGTTGTTGAAATGTTCTTGTAATAGGCATTTTTTGTCAGGACAAAATGTTGGTTGAGTAACAATTTCGCATCATATTGGTTTCATTTTGTTAATTTTTAAATTGTAAACAGTCCTCGCAAAACTTTCGGGAGTAATTACTGTTTATTTCAAGACTTCGTGTATTTTAATTTTGGAATAATCAAAGTAATAAATAAATAAATAGCAAGCAGCATAGCGTGCTAGACAGAGTAAGTAAGTAAGTGTAAGTAGTTGAATGTGTCTCTGCTGGGAGTAGTATTAGGGTAACATGTCATCAAGATGGTAACTACCCAAAAAAATTCATCATTCTACACTTATACGAAATACCGTTCGACTTTTAGACATTCTAAGTACTCTTTACTGAAATANATTTTGGAATAATCAAAGTAATAAATAAATAAATAGCAAGCAGCATAGCGTGCTAGACAGAGTAAGTAAGTAAGTTGAATGTGTCTCTGCTGGGAGTTGTATTAGGGTAACATGTCATCAAGATGGTAACTACCCAAAAAAAATTCATCATTCTACACTTATACGAAATACCGTTCGACTTTTAGACATTCTAAGTACTCTTTACTGAAATANAAAAAAATTCATCATTCTACACTTATACGAAATACCGTTCGACTTTTAGACATTCTAAGTACTCTTTACTGAAATATTATTTTATAGCCAGCTTAGTTTTTGTATTATGGCATGTCAAAATCACAATTTTAGTATTTTACAACGTACAAATGAAATAAACTAAAACATTTGCTGAAAATCTAACAAGGATGAGTGAAATATCATGTATCTTAATTCTTTTAAAGGTATGCTTAGCAAAATTTATTTTACAAAAACCCGTAGTCTGCTACAAATGTATAACGATTCCCATTTTTTTTTCATACAAAACATTTTAAAGCGTGATTTTAAATATTTCTTGAAGTAACTCTTAGTATTTTATTTAAAAGTCAGTTATCTAATTTCGGTGAGTGAGTTAGTATTTATTATCTGTACATCATTTATTTTAATAAAGCAGTTTAAATTATTTTTATGCGAGGAAATAGTACTTGTAATTAATTAATGCATACATGTTGAATAGTGTTTTCTACAAATTATAAAATAATGAATTTTTTCGTGACCGCTACCATTTACGACATGGTGCACATACAGTAACATAGCATAAGGAATTAAAAACCTGTGTTTGAACTTGCAACGCCCACAGCTAGTATTTTGCGTCACTTACTTGGCGTAAATTGCTTGGCTTGACGTTAAGACGACCATATCTGAGTATCTCGCGACAAGTTTTTGACGCCGGCCAATGAGAATGTGAAACGTCATAAAAACTGTTGTAATCAAGATAGCCAACTTATGGGTGCAAAAATTATTTCCTATTCGTCTGCTCTTTCCTAATTGCTGGGACATGTTATTTTTTTATTATTGTTTTACGTTAACACTGATTGTGGACTGACGATTTCGCTTGTTATGCTGCGTAAGTTAAGTTATTTAAGGGGCCGGGACTTTCCTTGTCTCATTGTAAGCAGTTGTGCTTATTATAAATTTAAAAAAAACTAAGGAATATTTCAATGTAAATATTTTTTCATGACAACAATTAAAGTTGGTATTTTGTTGCCCATTTACGAATTTGGTTACTGAAACGCAAATGTGGTCGTTAAGAAGTACCGAAGTTAGCTAAAATCGTAGTAAGTCGTAGGCTTCTGTTTACGGTATTAATTTTTCTGTAAAATAAAGTTTTCAACTACAACAGCAACATCTTTTCTATTCACCGCTTAAAATTCTGAGGAAACATTCTTCCTTATGGCCATTTGTGAACTTAAGACGTTTAATATTTTTACGGAGCATTTTCCCCGTAAGGGCGTTGGCAACGAAACTATTTGCTATTTTTAATTTGTACCACATACTGTTTAACTTTTTTTATACATGATCGGTAATTACTCTTTCCTAGCAAAAAAAAAATTGAGCGTGTAGTTTTTGCATAAATACATGTCAAAATCGCAATTTAACTGTGTTAGAAATGTACAAATAATGAAAATTAAAGTACGCACAGCAGTGAGATAATTCAGACTAAAAGATGACGCCAAGACCTACTTCAAGACGTCAATAAAATCTACAAGGAAATGTTTTTGTATTTTCAAAGAATTGCTGAAAGTAAGAAAATTGTTGCATATTTATGATTTGTAACTGCCCCTGAATATTTGTAACATACCTTTTGCTAAGCATATCTTAAAATGAATTAAGACAAGACCTTCCAGTTGCCCTTGTTAAATTTTCTGTAGAAAGGTTTGGTTTATTTTATTTGTAAATTACAAAAACCAGTAAAATTTTGACTTTGACATGTAATTTTGCAAACACCCTGCATGCTATCTAAAAAAAAAATTATCTCACGAAAAAGTAATTGCAGATAATGCTTACAAGTAGAACAGTATGTGCTACAAATATAAAATAACATATTTTTCCTTGGCCGACGCCTTTAATTTTATCGAGAAAATCCTTAGAAGCGAAATTTTAAAAACAAGCAGATGAGAAGAAAGCAAATTGTTTTGTATCAATTAATTTTTTTACTAGTGGTGTTTGCACGTGAAAGTGCACGGGATGAAAATCTTAAACAGGTCTCTTTACAGTGTTAACAATATAATAGCGAAATTTATGCACGAGGTATAGTCGAAATGGAGTTCGCTCGGGAAGGGAAGCAGCGTGTAGGCCCTAATTTCTGCTGTGTTCATAATTTCGTAAGTTTCGTGGGCAACTGTTGTGAGCTATTTGATTCTCTCTTCCGAACAATACATAAGTAGTACTGAAGCCTTTTACGTTGCCACTAGTACAACTATACATATGTTTGAGAAACTGTAGTTTGTAAACTTGATGTTGCACAGTAAAGTCAAATACTGAAAGCAGAATTTTTGTCTCAGAATATAAAAGTTATAACCATTCAAGTAAAATGTTCAGCGTAAGTCGATAAAATTGTTCTAGGCATATGACATATCATGTATATAAGGTGGGTGGACGTTGTTTATCGTAAGTTGGCGGGATACATCGGGGTACTTACTTTTCTCCCGCTTGTGCATTCCGTTGCTGCTCTGTCTTCACCTCACTTCACCCTAATTTGCACTAAAGACTTAGTTTTGAATGCCTTACAAATCTCGCTTTAAAATATATTTGTGTGAATGTGTGCGTGCACACATACAGGAGAGCTCACGACTTAAAAAATAATAAATAGGAATCATTGTAGCATTAAAAATTAGTAGCAGAAGTGTTTAAAGAGATTACGAAATCATTGTTGTTTTTTTATATTATTATTATATTGGCTTACTTAGGGTCAGGTAAAAATTTCCTTGCTCTGTCATCTCGTTTACTCATATTTGGTAACGTTTCGTAATGTTTCTTCATGTTTAGTCACGTTTGGTTTCACCTGATAATGTTCCATCGCATGCAAACATTCGTTTATGTTTGGTTACACATTTAGCCGTTTATCATTCGATCGTGTTCAGTCACATTGGATCATGTTGTAACAGTCATCACTGTTGCTCTATATTGGGCACTTTTGAACAGTTGTGGTTTAGTAATTTATTTTATTTGCATTTTTGACATTTGTTTGCGTTTGGTTAGTGTTTGTCACATTAGGTCGTCGTTTATATCTTGTCATTTTCTATTCTGTTTGGTCACGTTTATCTAATTTTGCCACGCTTGGCCATGTTCTGTCTCAACTAGTCTTTTTTTTTTATCACCAATTGTTATTTCGTCACAGTTCGTGGTTCTTCGTCACATTTAGACATTTTTTTCGTGCTTGGCGTTTTGTTATATAAAATTTTATTAGAGATGGTGGTAGGTATTCACATTAAGTAAAATTTGTGTTTGTTTGTATGGTAAGTGTAGGTTATAGTTTAGTTGTATTTGACTAATTTATGTTAGTAAGGTCAAAGGTCAAGGTCACTCAAAGGTTAAAATCATGGTGGGGAGATGGGCATCTGACACAAAAATTAGGTAATGATAGTGATGAGTCAATGTGTATGGGCTGCAGTATGAAGATTTTGGCTTCAGCAGATAAAGAATTGCAGACAGGTTGGCGAAAATGGTATTCGTGAAATGGTCATTTGGCACTAAAAATTAGTCACGTTAGAAGTAGTCAAAGAGAGGACGACCTTCACTGAACAATAAAACAACAGCTTGAAGCATAATGAAGTGTGAGTTACCATCGAGTTTGGGTGTAGGTATCTGACATGCAAAATAGGTAATATAAAAGTGTCAACAAGTGATGGGCATAAGTAAAGTGAGGAAAAAAAACTGGCAATTATTAAAGCGACTGCACGTCATGTAAAAACATTATCTCTGAAGTTTGTAAAAAGTAGATTCCTTCTGTGGCACTACTTGTATATCTTATTTGTGAAAATATCNTATATATATATATGTGTGTGTGTGTGTGTGTGTGTGTGTGTGTGTGTGTGTGGGTGTGTGTGTTCTGCATAGTATCATACAACAATAACTTCCTTCTTCAA
The DNA here is from genome assembly GCA_002778355.1 of Clitarchus hookeri. Classification (NCBI taxonomy): domain Eukaryota; kingdom Metazoa; phylum Arthropoda; class Insecta; order Phasmatodea; family Phasmatidae; genus Clitarchus; species Clitarchus hookeri. The sequence continues at coordinate 10,945 of NQII01002381.1, forward strand.
ATTACGGGAAACTGATATTTACTGAAGGAGGTCGGAAGAGGTAAGTAGGGTTAAGTTTCTGTTCAGAGGACACATAAAAAAAATTGACAAGACAGGAGAACCATTTTAACGATAAAAATCAGCGAGTACTTAGCAATGCCGCGCCACTTTGAAAAAACGATTTGCACTATCCAAAAGTCGACGCTAACTCCGAGAGCTGAACCAGACCATGTCGATAGGAAAGATAGCGGTCGGGCACCGAGTAAGAAGTAGGTATCGACGTTCTAGATCGATCCAGGTCTGATATATCGCTGGTTACTTTGCATCGAACGCAGTGTGTCGAGGACAGGTTCCAGCCCCAGCTGTCGGGGTAATTGTTTTAATGGTTTGATCGGGCAAAATCAATGTCAGGAAAACGATCTTGCCTTTTCATTACAGGCCTGATGTTTTCGCGTAATACTTAGCCGACACACTTGACACCAGACACTTACTAACGGCTTTTCTCCCCTCACTGGAGTACAGTTCGACTCATGACTAGAGACACTGATATATATATACCTACAGCCAGAAATTTGACTGAATACTAGCTTTCAATGTACTACGCGCATGTCAAAGGTTTTTATTTTCTTGCTCTTGAGTTTTTTGTCTGTATGATATGTTTCCTAATTTTTCCAAGTAAGTTAAGACGTTTAAATTTTTATAAATAACATATCCCTCTTAGCCATTGTCCTTTTGAGACTTAAAACCCGTTCTTGTAATTCATTATTAATTCTCTAGTGTTGAAATTGTATCATTATTCTTAATTTATTAATATTTTTAACCAATTCCAAAGGTCTTACAGTATATATTACAAAAACATGGGGCGTTTAAAATTTTCATGTTCCCAGTGATGGAGTTCGAGACAGTCGAAATTAGATACCTCTTTATAAAATTAAGGAAAGTGACACAGCTTATTTTTTATTTCTTTATTTAACTTTTATCTGTGGAATAGGACGTGTGCGCCTTGGTTTAGTGTCATAAGCAGCAGTCCGCTGTCTGGTGCCGACGACATCTCTGCCAGATAACCTGTCGAGGCTTGTTTCCTACTGGAAACCTTCTAAGGCATTCCCACTTAGCTGCTGCCAGCAGCGTCTGTGACTGCAGCCTGGATCCGACACCAGCGTTAGTCAACACTGTACTGTAAAGGTCGGTACACATCCAGGAACATCTCCACAAGCTTGCAGCAAGTCGCGGAATCTTCGCACTTTCCGACACATTCCTTTTGGAAAATCTCCCCANGAACATCTCCACAAGCTTGCAGCAAGTCGCGGAATCTTCGCACTTTCCGACACATTCCTTTTGGAAAATCTCCCCGCGTATGGCGTGATTGGTTGTTTCCCAAAATAATACGTCATGTACCACAAGCGTTTCATACTTCTGTTAACATTAGAGGATCTTATCATGAGTTAAATTGAAGTTTTACTTATATTTTATCTATAAATTATAATATTTCATTTAGGCCCTCTAATTAATATGAATGAAAACAGGGGAAAATATGTGTATTATAATACCAAGTAAGAAGTAGTTATCATNGAACATCTCCACAAGCTTGCAGCAAGTCGCGGAATCTTCGCACTTTCCGACACATTCCTTTTGGAAAATCTCCCCACGTATGGCCGTGATTAATTGTTTTCCAAAATAATACGTCATGTACCACAAGCGTTTCATACTTCTGTTAACATTAGAGGATCTTATCATGAGTTAAATTGAAGTTTTACTTATATTTTATCTATAAATTATAATATTTCATCTAGGCCCTCTAATTAATATGAATGAAAACAGGGGAAAATATGTGTATTATAATACCAAGTAAGAAGTAGTTATCATNTAGGCCCTCTAATTAATATGAATGAAAACAGGGGAAAATATGTGTATTATAATACCAAGTAAGAAGTAGTTATCATGCAAAATATCATAAAACTGAGTGCGCAAGAATGCGGTGCGCCTGTCCCTTGCATATTTTTTTTTCTAGATTTAGTTCTGCTTTATTTGCGTGAGGCGGAGGAATATCTTGGAAGTAGGACTTTCGCAGCTATTAAAAAAGTTGTAAGTAACCGTGAATAGATCATAGTGGTAGTTCTAAGACACTTAACCGATCTAGTCTTCTTGTCTAGTATCTGGGGGGTCGCACAGGAAGAGGACTTGAACCCTTTCATGCCGAGCGTCGACAATTGTCTACCCGTTGCAGAAGAAGGTTGTTCTTGGCCAGCACTGTACTATATGAGACGTAACGCCCAATGATATTTCCTGTGTGTAGCTGATGATGCCGCTGGTCGGCGGGTTTTCTCGGGGATCTCCCGCCTTTGCATTCCGGCGCTGCTCCACACTCACCTCGCTTCACCATCATCGGCTCTCAAGACCTCGATGTTAAGAGCCGCCCTTTTCTCTCCACTCCACTCACTGTGATATAATTTGACTCCGCGTCGAAAGTGTTAGATTAAAATAACTGTCCATAATTAATTTTTACGTGACGAGAGTAACTGCGACATTTGTGTGGGCAGATCACGAGCCAGTGCAGAGGGAGCCCGGCGCAGAACACANCAGTCGCCCCACATCGAGGTCACGCTTGGTCCTGTCAACGCCTCAGCCGGTCACCTTGGGCGCAGGGATCGCCGCCCTATTGCTAGCTACATCTCTCTTACGTCACTCTGCTCCGCAAATTGTATTCCAAAAACACTGCTGCCTACGGTCCCCGTCACATTAAGTGGCACGTGGTTGCTGTCGAGGAGAGAGTAACATTCCAAGAACTACTCGACAGTCGAGTTGAGAGATTTCGGCGGCTCTTTAACAACGAGGTCTTGAGAGCCGATGAGCATGAAATGAGGTGGGAATGGAGCAGCGCCAGAATGCAAGGGCGGAGGAAACGGAATATCCCCGAGAAAACCCGCTGACCAGCGGCATTGTCCGACACGATTTCCGCGTGCGAATATCTGGGAACCAACCTCGCCGGGAATAGAATCCGATTCGCCTTGGTGGGAGGCGAGTAGTCTGACCACTACAGCACCGCGGCCCCTACTACAGGCCAGGCAACATGGCATTGCGTCCTCGTTTTCTGGCATGTCTGTTACTGACTCACATTTCTAGAGTGGGTGCCTGGGAAAATGCGGTACAATTACATCAGTAAGTTAAACGCAAGTTTAACTGTCAAACGTAATTTTAACTTGTCCTCAAATAAATTAGCGAAGATTTCTGGTTCTTGACTACAAATTATCTAGCCATTGCCTACATTAATCCATTCGGTCACAATGTCCCGTAAAGGGTGTCACGTAATTATGTGTGCAAACTCCGCCTGCATATTCTCTACGAAAAACTACGGCAAAACCTATATACGACCCGTGATCTACAGCGCGCCCCAAATGCGGAACACACTCTTGAAATTGAAGCGGGAAGATGAGGTGATGGCACATTCTACAAAACGTATTTACAGTCGAACCAAGCAATAGCTTCTAGATAATGCGTGAATGGACAAACATCTTCTGCCGGTGTAACGCCTTACTCCATCCTCAAAGTAATTCTAAGAGGAAATGCGGGTGGCAACCATGATTGTGCAGAAAAGTTTGAGATATGGAAATTTGATTGATTTTTCACGTGAGAGATTATGAGTTAACACAGTCGAATAATCTAAAATAATATGCTGTGCCATTCTACTAAACCCAGCCGGTTTCGGGAAATCCACGTATCAAGTTATATACCACCCTATACTTTGCCCGGGTGCGTCACGCATTACACTTGGGATGGTGGAGACAGAAGTTACTTAGGTCGCAGATCTTCGTCCATTCCCACGTTATCCAGAAGCTCGTAGTTCGTTTGTAAATAATGTCTGTAAAGTGTGCAATTACATAGTCTTTGTGCTCCAACTTCAAAGGGGTGTACCACCCTTCGGACTAACTTTAGACCATAGATAGTATATATGTTTTTACCTTGGATTTTCTTAAAGAGCGTGCAGGCGGAGTTTTAACGTATAATTACGTTACAACCTGTATTAGACGCTGAAAAGGAAGTGACTTTTAACGATCTACACGCTACGAAGTACAACTAAAACAAAATGAGCAGTGTATTAAGATGCGAGTTCACTAGCATTTCGTGATATTTGTGGCATTAAGGCATATACCCAGGGCCAGTGACTTTTCGCGTAAAAATCGGAGCACACAGTAGACTTCAATAGTATACACACACACCTCAGCTGTTGTTATACTTCTATTGGCTGCTGGTGCCGTGTCCGTCTTTGACCAAGCCACTCAGGACTAAGTAACTCCGACACTGAACCTTCGTGATTCGTGCGCAAACGGTTATCACGGGCCAGAACATATTTTAACCAATCAAAGAAGCTGGACGACCATACAGTGCTTTGGACTGTATCTTATCTCGAAATCTTTTCGCGAAATATCACCGCCCCTACCTATACCTAGTTTACGATTATTCGTGTTTCTGAGGCATGGAAGTAGGTGAGCAATAAGGACGATATCAGCATGCACGTCAGGTACTCCATCACCACTAAGCGCAATGGAATGTACTGGTATGCCGTCTTTCCATTGCTCTTCGTGCGTGACTGTGTAATATTACGAGCTGCTAGTTGCAGCTAAATTCATTGCGTCCGCTTAGAAATGTTTCGCAGATATTCAGTTTACGTTGTTCACAAGCACAGCGACCTGGAGACGTAATTTTCAGCCGTGTTGAAAATCTTCGAGATAATTCATATTCACTTGTTACCTGAGATGTATTTTCTTGTCGCAAGAAAATATATTTATTACATTACAAAACATGTGTTCCTAAAATGCAGATAGACAGTTTTTTTCCGCAATTAAAACTGATATTATCAGCTCAGAAAAAAAACACAGCTAATTTACCTTTTTTTATATACGTATCTATTCATTTTGCATATTAATTGACTTCTAAAATGCCACAGAAGAGAAATTTACTGGCGTAATTAATTGTGACCATTAGACATTGTGAAACTTGTTTAATTACTTCTAGCTGTTTGTATGATGTATGCCATTCTTAGTCAGCTTAAATCGAAAGGAAAATGTATGTGGAAAAGTTACGTCAATTAAACCTAAAGATGTGACGTAGGACGAAATTTTTTTCTCAGCGGAATTAAAAACTAGCTTTCTACCATTGTCCTTCTTTTGGGAAGTAGTAATTTAAATCTTGGAATGTGCGTGATAGGAGAGGAGAGAGAGAAAGTGTGTGTGCATGCATGTGTGTGTGTGTGAGAGAGAGAGAGAGAGTTTTTTTTCTATACCAACTTAGAAATATTCACCGACTAAACAGAACATGTTCTTTATCACTCGAAAGCGTACCTCCCAATTTCTCAGTGCACTATTTTCACTTCTTCCGTTTCTCGCGGTGCTATCATACGGTCAAAAAAAACTTCGTGTGATGAAAGGATTCAAGGCTTCGATACGTCGACCTTTTACGATTCTGCTGTAAGAAACGTACGTACCTGAGTTTTAAACACTTGTAAAACAACTTCATAAATATGAGTTTACTCACGCCCTGTTCTACTGTAGCTTACAAGTAACTTCCGGTTTTCAGCTCACACACACAGCCTTGTGTATATTTCACATAAGAAGAATATCTCTGGAATGAGTCAATGTAGCATTACTAAATTCAGCACGTTTTTTGTTTGGGAAGTAGGTTGGACACTATCGTGGATTCAGTACTCGTATTTCTGGTCTTACGACATCACGTCGTGTGGGGCAGCGGTGGCGTAGTGGCCAGAGCGCTCGCCTCCCACCACGGCGATCCGGGCTCGATCCCCGGCGGGTCCACTCCCGGATTTTCGCATGTGGGAATCGTGCTGGACGATGCTGCTTGCCGGCGGGTTTTCTCGGGGTACTCCAGCTTCCCCCGCCCTTGCATTCCAGCGCCGCTCCATTCTAGGGCTTCACTTCTGTCATGCTCGGGGATGACGGTCACCTACGGGCCCCAGCTGGAAAGACCGTCACTCGGAGAGTGTTGCCTTGCCCTGGGTGCACTCCCCACGCGCCATTATTGTTATCACGCATTATTATCATCACGTCGTGTAAAGTGAACTCTTGAAACATCGAAGTCTTGAGAGCCGATATCACGTCGTGTATACATGTTAGTCTAGACATCTCATCAACTTGTGCATTCCAAAACCCCTCAGTACGCATAAAATGAATTACGTAAAAGTCATTTAAAGAACATTCTAACAAGAAAAAAAAAATTCTTTTAATGAACGTTGCGAGCTCGGATTATTGAAGTGTTCCGCATTTATGAAAAGAGGAGCCATGTTTTCTAATGTACAGCAACAATTTTACGTTACTCTGTTTCATCATTTTGCACTACTCTCTCTCTCTCTCTCTCTCTCTCTCTCTCTCTCTCTCTCTCTTTCCATTTGCAATTCTGCTTGTGATGTTATCATACTGTTGTGCAGTTGAATGGTGCATCATGTTCTTCAATCACTGCACCTCAAGTCTTAAGCTCGGTACAAGATCAATTTTGTATACGTAAGAGACGCCTTCATAGAACGTGTACACAAGTGCAGTTCATTAGTGAATGCACCCTTGTTATCTCACTCAATCACACACGACTATAAACTAACTTGATTTTTTTTGGTGACGTAGAGATTTATTTAAAAATAATATATTTAGACATATGTTTTAAAATGCGTAAAGAAAAATTAAAGATTTCAGTTTTGTTTCCAACTAATATCTTTTTTAAAAAAATAATGTAAAACTACTTTTTTTCTCCTGTGATCTGATTGGCTGAAGACCCTATTCACACGACACCAAATAAAATATCTCTTTTTCGTACACGTCTACGCCAACAGTACGCTTCGTACGCATCACGTAGTTAATGAACTATGAGCCGTGTTGTATAAAATACCTTCATACACGTCCCTTAAGAACACGTTTTTTTTTATCGAGAACTTGGATATGAGTTAGCGAAATTTTTTCTGTGCATTTAAACTTCTGAATTTTCGGATGGTAATGTTTCTACCCTGCGGTGTACGTAAATCGTTCAACGCTCTACGACGTACGTCAGAGTATAGCTCCGGCTACGTCATCGTTAGAATTCCTTTGTCCTTGAAGATTGGAAAGCCAAGAATATATTTTATTTGTGTCCTTTGTATTTTTAATTGTCTTTTAAGCACACTCAAAACAATCAACAATATTTTTTAAATATAAAAAAATAGTTTTTATGAACATGGTGTTTTCTCAATCATATGAGATGAGTGACGTATTTTAATTAGAAAATTATTAATACTTGACTCCATTTTGACCCTCTAGCCGATGAGCAACAGTGGACGGGCCATATCCTGCATAATGAGGACACAGGAGGATTGATGATGGCTTGAAATACAGCATCCGCATAGCTACTGTTCGTGTAACATCGAATCGCGCGGACAGCTCTTATTTTATGTGGATAAGTTGTGTACTGATCCCAGGAAAATTTAAGTAAAAGAAAAATTAACGTCACTAGAAATTCCACTGTAAATTAACATATTTCTAAATTCTGCTGTACTGAAGATAGTTCTCTGTGATATAAAACTATTTTTTAACTTTACTGTAGAAAATATTCAAGGCACGCGCCGACAAATTTTCAATTTATCAAAAAAAGTTTGGGCACTTGTTCGGTGAGATAGTGGTCCAATCGTCACATGTATTACCGTTTGCAGGGGCGAAGGATGAAGGAAATAACGGGGAAATGTACGAGGATACATCCGCCGAGGAAATCCCGTGTCTTATCTTGCCAACGTGTGTTTCACGTACCCTTGACACACCCAGTAAAAAGACCAGACTCGAACGTCACCTCTCCCTAGTGATAGGGAATTTCGTTCGCGGCAATGAAAGTTGGCTGCTGTAGCCATTAAAAAAAAAAAATAAAAAAAAAGCAAGGAAAATGTAAGTAATAGGAGAGATTTGCCTCGTTTTTAACCTCCGTCAGGAACTGGGTCCCCCTCGAAGGCCACCAACCAGTCGCCGTGACGCAAGTGGCAACCTACTTGCCGACGAAACTGGAGTCGCGGGTTCAAAGTCCGGACCCCTACACCGTGAGATAGCGTGTGCGAGACGGGCAGTTTACTTCGCGCGTGTCAACTGAGTACAAACCGTACTGAGACCGGCACCTGAAAACATTCGAGCATTGTACAGTCGCGACCCACATATAATCTCGTTGCGGCGTCACATGTGAGCTATCTTTACTCTATACACTTACTTACAATGTCACTGTAACATTCTTTATCGGCTACCCTTGTCTATATGTTGTCCACGGTAAACTGAGCACTTTTGAAAGCCCTGCTTAAGATCTACTTGTATGCGGTTGTGTATTCTTCCGCCTCATGTAAAATTAACATTGCCTTTGGGCCTCACCACTTTATTCAAGCGTCGGTCAATGGAAACCGTGAAATTATTAGAAAAGTAAATATTTTACAGATCTGCTCATTTTTACACTTTGACACATCGAAAAAAAATATAGAAAGCGAAAGAAATAATTTAAGTTATCACAAATGGTTACGCATCACATTTTATTCAACGTTAAGATATGGGACTACTTTCCCTCCATCGTTACCAACTTTACTGGGTGCATGTCCCTCAGTGCGCCCGTTAAAATATGCGCAGGTAGGAGCAGTGACAGTTCTCTAAGGTTGATATCAAAAGTTCTCACTTTATCGCGAACAGCCTTTGCCAGTCTGCAAGCTATGCTAGTTTACGAAACTCTGAAGCTGTATATGTATGTGCGTGTGCATATATATTGTATATATTGTAATGACGCAGTATTCTTAATTTTCGGGACTGGGACATGTGTTTCATTTTCTTTCGCTTTGGTAAGCTTCGTAATATTTTTATCGGGTTTGAAATTAAAAGCCGTGGGGGTTCGTTTTACCGTGATAGTTTGATTGTCGGGCGGACGTTTGCTGTTTTACGTTTATCAGGCGTCAGGTTGTCGTTTCGTCGAAAGTTTTAGTTTTCGTTACGCGTCAACATTAGATTAGCTTTTTACGGACTGCGTCGACAAGTTATGAGTGAACAACAAAATGGCATCTTATTTCAAAAGTTTATAATGATATGATTCTTTAAAATGGGTTATATGCTGCACGCCTATTCTATCTCTTCAAAGATCTTATTTCATATCACTTATGTGTTTCGGTCTGTATCACATAGTTACAAATACGAATATGTGTTTGATTGATATTCGATATTGTTTCTCGGTATCCACACAGTCTTTGCGGAAACAGTGTATGAAACTATTAGCAAATGTATCACATTAGTGTATATGTTTAGAGAGAAAATGCCACTGGTTAAGTCCAAGAAGCAAATAACCTGAGGACTTAAATATTGATTTATCTTGTGTTTTGTTGCAGACGATACTGATAGTCGCAGCGGCCCTGCTTGCATCGCCGGCCGCCATGCAGTCCGCAGACTCTACGACGACGGTTGCCTCTGAGGGCGAGGCCACCACGGCGGCCTCTGCAGTGGCCACAACAGCCGAGACTACCACCGCTGCCACAACAGTCGAGGCTGCCACCGCTGCCACAACAGCCGAGGCTACCACCGTGGCCTATGCAGTAGCCACAACAGCCGAGCCTACCACGGTGACCTCTGCAGTAGCCACAACAGCAGAGGCTACCACCGCCGCATCACCTGAAGCCACGTCGGAGGCCCCTGCGTCGTCTGAAAGCGCGCCAGAAGCCACCACTTCGTCTTCCGAAGCGACACCCGAGGCTTCTTCTGAAGCGTCCTCCGAGGCTGCTGTGGTTCCTTCTGAGGCAGCGCCAAGCTCCTCCGAAGCTCCGCTGACGGAGGTGGCATCTGCTGCACCCGCC
>NQII01002381.1:26303-37864 GCA_002778355.1 Clitarchus hookeri
TAGATCCTGAAAACTTAAAGAAAATTTGAATTAGTTGTCAGTGAGTGCCAGCGGAGCCAACACAAACCGACTGTTACTAATCCATGGTAAGATGGTAATCTGCCTGTAAGGAAAAAGAGAGTTAATATTAACCTAAAGAACCTATAACTTAAACTAAGTCCACGAGGACAATTTTTTTTGTACCTTATTAGAAACTAAATAACACCAGAGGTGTCCCTTTAGGACTCCTCATGCTAATCTAAGGCTGTATGTCAACAAGACATACAAATACTAATTTAATTAAACTATAGATAAATATATATCCCAAAAAGCTGCACAGATGGTAATATAATTGGCCTTGAAGTGTGTTTCATGCAGGGCTAAGGGGACTTGTGCGCTAGAAGCGACTTGGGGCGCTTATAGCTCTGAGTTAAGTCAATATATTCCTCAGGGGCAGTTTATAAGAGGATTTGTATGTCCCTCGCTTGATTTGTAAAAACGTTCAGTTTGCTTGCGAATTTATTCTTCCAGAATTTCTTGTTTTAATTCGGCGTGCAAGTATCTAACAGAGATGTATCTGGGTGCAACTGCGGCAAAATCGGAGGCATTTATTTTGCACCGCCTGCAATGAATTTAAATAAGTTAGTGCACAGTAGGCCCTGGCGGGCGCTGCATAAGTGATAATGGGGCGAATCATTGACCGATTGATATAATCGTATCCTATTTTTTTTTTCTATGACAAACCAGAGCCACGAGATAAAAGAGGATAATAAGCTGCCGGGCGCGCATAAGCTAGATTTCTCTTGACTTCCACGTGGCGTCGTTAAAGGGGAGAGCGAAACATTGAAGGCAGCGCGTCCCAGATGCCCGTCTATGAAGAGAGAATATTTACGCTCGGCGTCGAAGATGCACGAACATTTCCGATCGCGAGCTTCGGCTCTTGAGCCGGCGCGGCAGCCGTAACCTCCGTGCTGGTTATGTGCTCCTAATACCAGCTAGCGCTCTCCCGTAGAAATAACCTGGGCGCTGCGAACCACGAATTTCCGATCGCAAGTTTATTTATTTATTTTTTCCTTTTCGGCTCTCTCTAGGGCTGGCGTGGCAGGCGCAACCTCCATGCTGGTTATGTGCTCCTAATACCAGCTAGCATTCTCCCGTAGAAATAACCTGGGCGCTGACGAAGCCCACAAATTTCCATCGCGAGCTTTTTTTTTTTTACCTTTTGACTCTTCTCTAGGCAGCGCGGGCTTGGAGCCGAAGATCCACGAATATTTCCGATTGCGACCTTCGGCTATAGGGCCGGCGCGGCAGTAACAACCTCTGTGTTTGTTATGCGCTCCTAATACTTGCTAGCGCTCCAAGGATTGCCCGACGTGTAACGACAAACACCACTCGCGCGCGCAGTCAGTCTCGAAAATATATCGAGGTAGACCTCGAAGACTACTTTGAAGGATGTTAGTTAGGATTTGTATTGCATCTTATTATCTCTTCTTTCTTTTCCATTATTTGGTCGGCCATGAGTAGGAAGAAGAAAAACCCTTGCAAGAAACCCGTTCACTAACTACTAAAATCCAGTGCGTGTTTTGTGGTGTTAATTAAACAGCTCGTACGCATTCGATACGTACCCGTTCACATGAGTGTATATATACAGTTTGTACGAGAATATATATATCAATTAAACGGTGATTTCAAGCAGCCATGTATGTTGTTTGTCTTTGTTTCTTGCCGGACATTCCTGCATCCATATACCCCATGTGGTGTTTGTCACCTTTAAAACGTACATTTCGTACGTACACTTTCAACTGTACATAGATAGCAGTAGTACATTTGTTTACTTACTGTGTTAGGTCATTTTCGGGAGATAACAATAAATAGTTGCCTCTTTTTTCCTCCATTTTATAAGATAGCGAGCGCCAAATGAAAAGATAATTTTTTGTGTTATATCTCGGGAAACAATTAATAAATTCCTATGAAATGTGGTGAGCAAGAAATACTACGGTACGCCATTTAAACTAATATGTTTTAAGTAAGTCAGGCCCCTATTTTCAAAATAGTGGCCACATAAATTAGTGTAATTACTATGCTATCTATATATACAAAACCATTTAACCAATTTCAACCAAACTTCGTATGCTGTCAGGCGTCTAATGATATGGTATGCCGTGTTAACATGTCAGATTTAAATGGACAAGACATTTATTTACTTTCAACATGATGGCCATATAAACATCGTAAAATAACTGGGTATAAATAAATACTACATTACTGGTGTGGTTTATTTGTCACATAGCTGTTATGGTAGAGGTCACATTGATTATCTTGGTTTTTATTTTTTGTAAATAATATCTGGAATATATCTTGTAATTATGTATTTAACATGAAACATGGTGGGGCCGCGGTGGTGTAGTGATTAGACTACTCGCCTCCCACCAAGGCGAACCGGGTTCGATTACAGGCGCGCGGCAATCGTGCCGAACGATGCTACTAGTCGGCGGGTTTTCTCGGGGACATCCCGTTTCCCCCGCCCGTTCATTCCGGCGCTGCCCCATACTCACCTCGCTTCACCCTCATCGGCTCTCTAGATCTCTATGTTAAAAGCCACTCAAATCTCTCCTCTCGTCACATGAAACATGGCGAATGGACAACAAAATAAAAGTGCTCTATAAGGATCTGACTCACGCCATACCAGTTAAGGGTTAACAATAGAAACTACACAAGGATTATCTATCACCTCAGCTTACCCATTCGTGTCCAATAAAATAGTCGTACTCTCGAAAGTTAATAACTCACAAGTTCTATTTCCAATTGCTAGGGGCAGTGATATTTCGCGAAAAGATTTCGAGACAAGATACAGTCCTAAGTACTATAGGGTCGTCCAGCTTCTTTGATTGGTTAAAACATGTTCTGGCCCGTGTTATCCGTTTGCGCACGAATCACGAAGGTTCAGTGTCGGAGTTACTTAGTCCTGAGTGGCTTGGTCAATGACGGACACGGCACCGGTGGCCAATGGAAGTATAACAACAGCTGAGGTGTGTATGTAGTATTGAAGTCTACTGTGCGCTCCGATTTTTACGTGAAAAGTCACTGGCCCTACCAATTGCTATTTTTCCTTTTATTCTACTCTTGAGTATTTTTACCCAGTATGGTGAGCAGGTACACTGTAATTTGGACAAATGGGATGCTAGTATGGGGAAAAGCACACAGACAGACACGCCATTTCACTTTTGTGTATTTAGCTATTCTGTGGCAACGTGTTGCGAAACCTGGTTCGTGGAGCTCGCCGGGAGGTTCCCTCCCCTCTCAGCGCGCACTTCAGTGTGTGTTTACGTACGCAAGGGACCCACTCACTCACTCTCCGCCAAAGTCAACAGCGGGTCGTTGCAGAGTAAATAAGCGTAGACAATTCGCGGTTTCTTTACACTTTTCGAATGAAACCTTTAGAAAATAACCCTATGCATGGTGCGTTTCGTTCTTCCTTAAATACGTCAGGTATCACACGTGTTGTGTCCTTCTGTTAAACATAAAAGTTAATTATTTTTGTTGAAATTCAACTTATAGGTATATTTTATTTAATAATTATAAATAGGGGCAGTGATATTTTGCGAAACGATTTCGAGACAAGATACAGTCCAAAGCACTGTATGGTCGTCCAGCTTCTTTGATTGGCTAAAAAAATTTCTGGCCCGTGTTAACAGTTTGCGCACGAATCACGAAGGTTCAGTGTCGGAGTTACTTACTCCTGAGTGGCTTGGTCAAAGACGGGACACGGCACCAGCAGCCAATGGAGGTATAACAACAGCCGAGGTGTGTGTATAGTATTGAAGTCTACTGTGTGCTCCGATTTTTACGCGGAAAGTCACTGGCCCTAATCTCTATTATTGAGGGTGAGGTGGTTGAAATGATCAAGCAGGACTACAACAAACTAGGCTTTTTACTAAGCTCCAAGCTCTTACATAACGTATTTGATTTATTACTGAGAGCACATCAGACTGATTACTTTAAGCGCTCACTCAAGTTATGATTGTTTTAACCCTACAACCTGCTCAGCCCTAATTAAAGTCTCACACACTTCGGCGGATACTCACAACTGTTTTACTCGTCAAGCCATCAGCTTGGAATATGACGAGACTCCACTCATGCGTGGCTTAAAAGTTTTGTTTTCTAACCTACTCTAAAACTAAGTGTTATGTGTGAGCCCGCGGTAGGGACGGGAGTTAATTGCTTCTCAGGGCTAAGCCCCACACGCCTACAAGGAAAGGTACTCATGCAAGTAGACATGCATCGCGGCAGAGAGGGATTGGGCTGCCATGGCCAGGTTTCGGCCATGACAACCTCCCTAAGAGTACTTTAAAGTCTCGACGTCTTCCCAAGGTCACGCGGCTATGAACCACCACGCCCTTCTTACCCGGCCTCCCGCGCAGAAAAAAAGTCTAATGTTGCTGCAACAAAAAAAAATGCTGTTGAGGCATTTCTTTAATCGTTTATGTTGTAGTAACATTAATAATGTTGTGATTAAGTCACTTAATGTTAACCACTTACAAAGTCGTATATTACTGTAATGCATGCATACTGTTGTAGTATTGACGTTAACAAAGCCTCCCGTTAATGTTGCTGCAACAAAAATTTGTATTACTCTTAAATTAACAGGAAGAACAACATGTTTTTTGTGTTACTGCGACATTAAAGAAACGTCCGACCAACACAAGATTACACTGACTTGGAGTTGTGAAAATGGCGGATAGAAGTGAACAACGATAACCTCGTGAAACGAAATCACAGTATTTAAATTTTAAAACATGGTATGAGAATTAAATGTAGTAACATTAATACTGTTTCCACAAATATTAGACTTTTTTTCTGTGTACATTTCGCCTCCTGGCCTAATTTCTCTCTCCCTGCTTGGCAGCTCTGTTTGATGTTGACATACAGCCTCTCTATACGCAGTTCGCCTTAGAACTCGCGCAGTCCTGCCAAAGTCTCAAGATGAAGTCTCTGAGACCCAACATTGAACTGCTGTCCTTCCGACACGACAGACGTAAAACGGCGTGGACTGAAACACTGATCAGTAGTACCACCTGTTTTTAGATGAAATATTCCAGGACCAGTGGAATTGAAAAGCACGTTAGTTTACAACCATTTTCGTGGTTGGAAGATGTGTCAACTATCACGAGCCTTACGTGTCTGCCAGCCAATCACGCACGTTCAGTGTCGCGGTAACGAAGTCTGATTGGCCCAGCCGAGTAGAAAATTTACTCTCTCACAGACACTCAGCCAATAGCCAAAGGAAATATGCAAGTGTGCGCGTACGACGTTGAAGTCGTAAATCTTTTGGCGGAAAATAGGTGGCCCTACTGATTAGTAGACAAGTGTTTTTAGATGTTTATATACTTCCACTCACAAATTTGTAATGCAGTTTGATTAAATTGAAATAGGTAAAAGTATTTCACTTAAATAAAAGTGTTTTCTTTTGAAAATTAAGATATAGATAAACACGTTCACCACTGTCGATCATGTCACTTCGACGGTTGTGTTGCTTTGGGGTAGATCAATGTTGCGTACGTGCGAAGAAGACGAATAAGCGGTCTACCTCATCTTTAGTATTTGGTTTCGAGGCCTCGAAAGCAAAAAACCTGTCGTAAATTCAGTACGTGTTGCAGCAGGTGGAGAGAGGGGGGGTGTTTTTTTCGACTGCACGGCGACGTCCTCGTGCCTCGCTGATGCGTCCTTGTGTCGAACATGTGTAAACACACGCACACGGCTGTCGCCGTATAACAGGCGGGGCGCGTGCGTGAACGTCTTCAGTCGCTCTCTCCGAGCTGCAGCCACCTCCTCGTCTCAACTCTCACTCTGCGCCATGAACATCGTAAGTGTTGTCGAGGTTTACTGTACTCGGGTTGGGAACAAAAGAAGATTCCATCTGGGGGAGTTCGGCACAGGGGGATTTTCCGCCATACGGTGAGCTGATGTACGGAGTTTGTCGCGACGTTACGACATCCGCATACTCCGAAGACATGGGCGAAGAAATATTACTCCGCCAGTAGTTAGCATGGGCTTCTCTGCAACGTAATATTGCGCGAGCAACACTCCACGTGTAAATTACTCAAATGAACAGGATGGCTTGTATATTATTCTACGTGGAATAGAACATTCGATTGGAGCACTTTCAACTCGGCAATGTATAAACAGAGAGTTGGCCAACCATGAACGTTGCACAGTATAGTAAGCGTGTCCGATGTTGTGTGAACCAATAGGAGGGTTGTAAATGAGAATACTTATGGTTAGGGCCAGTGAATTTTCGCGTAAAAATCGTAGCACACAGTAGACTTCAATACTATATACACACCTCAGCTGTTGTTATACCTCCATTGGCTGCTGGTGCCGTGTCCGTCTTTGACCAAGCCACTCAGGACTAAGTAACTCCGACACTGAACCTTCGTGATTCGTACGCAAACTTTTAACACGGGCCAGAACATTTTTTAGCCAATCAAAGAAGCTGGCCTCCCCTACAGTGCTTTGGACTGTATCTTGTCTCGAAATCTTTTCGCGAAATATCACTGCCCCTACTGATAATTAAGAATACTATTAATAAACTTGCAGAGTCATGCAACAAGCGATTCACAGAAGACAGCTGTGAACTAAAGTTCTTTAGTTACAATCAAAGGACGTTTCGTAAAATCTTAATGACTTTCCAAAGTAGAGTACGTTCTCAACTAAAAAAAAAAGAAACAAACTTGGCGACCGCACAAAGTAAGCAACTAGATACACCCAGCTAGTAAGCAACTTTGTGTGCTTGCGAAGGCCACAGCTTCTGTGTGCTTTACCGGGGGATTCGGGAGGTGCCGGCGTGTGCTTTGTGACGTCACAGGCGTGGCCAAGCACGGGTCGTAAAATGTCCGTTAGCTGCTGCCAATACGTCCATTCTGTTTTCCCGGCGGGAGATGGGTTTTGCGTACAAGATGTGCTCATTCCGCGGATAGTGTTGTTTATTTTGTGAAGATCCCCGCCGCCGAGTATAGGTTGTTCACGGTAAACTAGGAATTTCTGAAAGCCCTGCTTAAGATCTACTTGTATGCACGTTGTGTATTCTTCCGCCGTACGCAACATTAACATTTTCACGGGCATGATCACTTTATTCGTGCGTCGGTCAAGTGAAACTGTAAAAATATTATAAAAGTAAATATTTAGAAATATACTAATTCTTGCACTTAGAAGTTTAAAAAAAAAAACCGTTAAAAAGAAATAATTTCACGTATTCACATATGTTTATCTAACAATTTTAGTTCGACCTTAAAACATGGGACTAATTTCCTTCCGTCGTTACCAACTTCACAGGGCAAATGCCATTCATTGTGCGCGTTGAAATATATGCTCGGTAGGGGCAGTGACGTTTTTCAAAGGTTGATTTCAAAAGTGGTCACTTTATGGCGAACAGCATATGTTAAGGTTTATTCTTCTCAGGTTGGGAAAATCAATCTTAAAAGTTTGGCGATCGAAAATGTTCACCACTAGGTCAGCGCTAGTGTCTTATGTGTATGAGATTTTCTCTATTTTCTATACGTTAAAAAACATGATAATTGTAACAATCATAAATTGATTGTGAAAAAACCGTAACTGAGTAAAATCGTTCTCTCTTATTATTTGCGTAGCTTAAAATTTTAATTAAAAGTTTCCTTTTGGAACACTGCGCACCTAGCGGCGGAAATTTTCCCTACGCCAAACTCTCCAATAATAAATCACATTTTGTTCCTAACCTGAGTAGAATTAACATAACCTAGTCTAAAAAATGCATATGTAGTGACACCCGATTTTCTCTAAAATATTTCACGATCACTTGTATTTCATAACACTTAAGCTCAGATCCGCCATCTTAATTGGATAATTTACGTATTACGCGTATTAGGTGTCTGCACTCGAATCAGAGGCGTACAGTATCGGAGTAACCTAGTTCTGATTGGCCAGTCGAGTAAGAAAATATCCTCTCACAGAGACACGCCGCCAGTAAGCAAAATAATACTGTTGGTACGCCTGTAGAGGTCTGGCACGTGCAGGAATATTTTCGCGAAATTCAGGTGTCCGTATGCATAAATGGAACAGCCCTTTATGCCGCGACCTCCAGCAGCACTGGCCAGCAACATGCCAGAGCGCCTTTCGCCGACCAGCGCATGGTAACTTACTGTCCATCCAGTAAGGAACTTATCGCGGCACGAATGAACCAATCAGACACAAGGGGTTCTTTCCCAGGGTCTCACCTAGAGCTTATCAGGGGCGTGTATAAGGGGAGGGCTCTTTGGGATCTGACCATCCTCGAAAATCGAGGAAAGAAAAAATTTAAGACAATAAAAAAAAATTGGACAGTTAAGAATTTTAACATGAATTGTAAAATGTGTGTAGCTCAGAATGTCACATATTCATATATAGAAAGGTTTATATCCGTACAGAAATAAACATCACTTAATGAAAAATTGTCCAGTCGAAGAAATGACACACGCAGGGACAGTTAAGAAATAGTTAGGGTGAAGTGAGGTAAGTTATGGAACGGTGCCGGAATGCAAGGGCGGGGGGGAACGGGAGATCCCCGAGAAAACCCTCCTACCAGTGGCATCGTCCGGCACGATCCCCACGCGCGAAAATCCGGGAGCGACCCCACCGGGAATGGAAACCCGGTTCGCTTCGGCGGGAGGCGAGTGCTCTAGCTGCTGCGCCACCGTGGCACCTCACGCCATGAACGACAATCAATAGAGGAGTGTCGGAAACCGGTTCGTCGACACCGGCGGTGAGTTGCAGCACCTTGCTGACTCGTGCCACGTTCAGACACTCGGCAGAGAAAGTGCCCGCTGTCCCTGACCTTGCTAAGGCGGTGCATCGCCCTGGCACAGAGTAGGTAACTACACAGAGGCGAGAAATGGCGTGGCGGCTCCTTTGACGTGCGCGTACCTCACCCAACAAAAAAAAAATTCCTGCTAAACTTCCTAGATTGAATTGGAAGTTTTCAACACATATATCGCATGGAAATAATACCACGCGTCAGGTTTAAAATATGGAATGTTTAGCGTCGCTACTGTACAAAGTTGGGAAAGCTCCCTTCACATTTGACTGTTTCCTGAGCTCACGTAGGAATGCTAGCATGAGTGTATGGGAAACAACTTTACCATTCGCACTCTCTCACTATACGTACACGCTGATGTGGTAAATTTACGAATAATTACTTACAGTGCGTTTTCCCGAAATCACTCGAGTTCTAGTGCCGGTAAGGTTCCTTACTAAAAGCCCTGGATGGATCACTACTAGGGCCAGTGACTTCTTGCGTAAAAATCGGAGCACACAGTAGACTTCAATACTATACACAAACCTCAGCTGTTGTTATACCTCCATCGGCTGCTGGTGCCGTGTCCGTCTTTGACCAAGCCGCTCAGGACTAAGTAACTCCGACACTGAACCTTCGTGATTCGTGGGCAAACGGTTAACACGGGCCAGAACATTTTTTAGCCAGTCAAAGAAGCTGGACGACCCTACAGAGCTTTGGACTGTATCTTGTCTCGAAATCTTTTCGCGAAATATCACTGCCCCTAATCATTACTGCCCGTTTCTGCTTCTGTAAGCTAATTTTTTCGTCTCTAATGACCTCGCTGTTGACGAGAAGTTAAGCTCTACCTACCTACCGTAAGTGTAATGTGCCTCAACTACACACTACACCTGGATCAGTGGTTTCAATAATTAAAGTTATTTTACTGAATCTTCAGTTAAAGAGCTGTTATCTACAGGCGAATCAGTGGGCTGGACGGGGGGTTTACCGCCAGGCCAGTTCGATGCGCAACGGATCAGTAGAAATCGCTGTTCGATCCGTGAATATCAGCAACCAAAGTGATCAGTAGGATTTCACTCGTAGACTAAAGATGAGGTAGACCGATCTCGCTGGCTGCGCGCAACCAATCCCCGTGTCCCAACATCGAACTGCTTTTCTGCCAACACGACTAGCAAAAATGGCGCGTGGTTTGGATTTGAGGTTAGGGAACCGTTTAGTAAACAAGTGCTTCGATATTTTTGTACACTTCGTCT
Source organism: Clitarchus hookeri (assembly GCA_002778355.1). Classification (NCBI taxonomy): domain Eukaryota; kingdom Metazoa; phylum Arthropoda; class Insecta; order Phasmatodea; family Phasmatidae; genus Clitarchus; species Clitarchus hookeri. The sequence goes on from NQII01002381.1 coordinate 36,339, forward strand.
AAGCATTTTGTAATGCAGTTTGATTAAATTCAAATTGTTAAAATTATTTTGCATTAATCAAAGTGCTTTTCTTTATAAAAATGAAGATAGAAATAAACACGCTCGTTGCTGTTGACTATGTGACTTTGACGGTTGTCTCGGCGTGGGGTAGGTCAATATTGGATATACGCGAGTAGGAGACGACGAATAATCGATCTACCTCATCTTGCTTTACAAAAACAGTATCGTCCTTCATAACATCACAATCGAAAGAACCAATATTCCCGAAAAACAGGTCTTGAAATACGTCTTCTATTATAACAACGTGCTCGCCTCATGGCTCTGTGGATATTAATCGGGATTCACAACAAATTAGAAACGTACTGCTCCCGAACAACTCTTATATACTACTGAAGGAAATTCCGCGGCAGCTCTCAGTAATAATAGTCGCTGCCGCAGCGGAACCTCAGCGATTACACGTAAGATTCAAGAGGAGCAGGTTCAACAGATATGCAGTCGAATTCACTGATTTCGAGCAGTTTTTAACTTGTTTCGATTTTAGAGTGTATGTTTCCATTGGCCGTTGTCTCGGAGAGTAGCCAGTTTCACCCTCAGGCCTCGTACAACGGCAGTCAGTCCTCGTTGCCTTGCATACTGCCCAGTCGTCATGGACTCTTTACCAAAATTTAAAAGAGAAGGCGTTTGAGGTATAGCTTGTTCTCAATCTAATTCTGGAATTGGGGCCGCGAGGTTGTAGTGGTTAGGCTGCTCGCCTCCCACCTCGGCGAACCGGGTTCGATTCCCGGCGGGGGTCCCCCCCCCCACGGATTTTTGCATGTGGGAGTCGTGCCGGACGATGCCACTGGTCGGCGGGTTTTCTAGGGGATCTCCCGTTCCCCCCGCCCTTGCATTCCAGCGTTGCCTCCACTCCCCTCGCTTCACCCTCATCGACTTTGGGAGTCGATGTTAAGATGTTAAGGGCAGCCCAAATCTCTTCACTCCACTGTCTAAACGTGTCATTGGCTCTATATGTAAATGTTAAACATTATCTCATCAAGTGTAATCAGCGTTGTTGTGTCAAATGAATGTGATTGCGCGCATGCGCAGAGGACGTGCGTGGTGGCGTGCCTGGTGGTGCTGGTGGGCGTGGTCTGCGCGGGATTGGCGGACGATGCGAGTGACGTCACCCCACTGGCGGGGGAGACCCACTCCTCTGGCGGAGAAGTGGAGGATCTAGTTCCCGCCGAGTCCAAGATCATCAAGTTCCTGCTGCTCAAGAAGTTGCTGCTGGGGTGACGACTTCCGCCGCTCGTCTGCCGGAAGTAGCGGATGTAGACACCAACTAAAGAGGGCGATGATTGAAGGGTGGAACACACTGCTTGCTTTGAGATCAAATCGCGTGCAGTAAGCATTCCGTTCTAATGCAACACATACATTTCAGTACAAAGTGGATAATCTACCTAAATACTTTTTAATTAATGTCTTAATACTGCGCTACTAACAATGTACTTGTTTAAATAATATTGCTTTATCCAGTGTAAAGTAAA
>NQII01002381.1:41993-82381 GCA_002778355.1 Clitarchus hookeri
GAGGGGGGCGGCCTCTCCGGAGAGGGTCTCAGGCCCCGTGCCGCCCCCGGGAGCCAGGTCCTCGGAGGCAGAGGGGCGGCATAGCGCCGCCGTGACCAGCACAATCACCTGCAACACACACACATATACAGCACCGCCGCCTCCTTAATTAACTGTGGAGTGAAGTGCAGAGATTTGAGCGGCTACTAACATCGAGGTCTTGCCAGCCGATGAGGGGGGAGCGAGGTGAGTATAGAGAAGCGCTGGATTGCAAATGCGGGGGAAACTGGAGATCCCCGAGAAAACCCGCCGACCAGTGGCATCGTTCGGCACGATTCCCACGTGTGGGAGCCCCCGCCGGGAATCGAACCCGGTTCACCTAGGTGGGAGGCTAGCAGTCTAACCGCTACACCACTACTGCCCCTTTACTTAACCCTGATTATTTTATATTTATTTTATGAACATTACAGTAATACCTAGTGTCATAGAGCATACTTATGTTTATAACTAATTCCCAGTGTTCCTTCATATTCGAGTAGGTCCTACTAAGTCAATTGCAGTGCTAAACCTTACACGTGTTTATGGACAGGAAGAACAGACTAAAAGCCATTTCACATAATCAAATATTTATTTAATTGAATTACTTCAATTCAATCTACTGAAGTAAAAGACTTCATTTGTTTTCCAATGAATTGCATCCAGAAAGAAAGCTTCCAAGTCTCCACATAAAAATTTCCCACAAACTTTTTAATGTAACCAGTTTTAAAAAAATACAAAAAGTATCTAGACTCGTTCACGACGCGAAAATAATTGGTTAAACCACAACTAATTTTCTTCATATTATTGTACATTTTCTTTTTTTAAAAATATGCATCCTTATTCGCAACACATTTAAATGTTTGCACACGGTTCTGTTGTCATGAGATTACTTCCATTAATATTGTCTAAAAAGCTGTGATCGGCGATTAAAATTTTGGATTCAAGAAAATATAGAACATGTTTTAAACGAAAGTCTTGAAGGAAAACGAGACATTCAAGAAATTGGGAGAGAAAATGTCCGCGATTATGACATTCGCATGACGTTATATAGCTTTCAATGAATTGAATTCAATAAAAAATTGAAGGTGATTTGAAGAGAAATTTAATCGTGTGAAAGGACCTCAAGCAGAGTATATATAATGAATCGTGCAGCAGCAATAGCAGCGGGAACTAATCGGCCCCTGAAGGTTAGGCTGCTGTACAAGCTTTACAACTGGGCGTGTTGCCTACCTGCCACTTGTAGGCGTACGCCTAGCTAGCCCTCGAAGGAAAGTCACGGAAGACCACGAGGGCAGCAAGCCGCCTCTCTACGGCACTACTGTCGAATGCGATGCCGACAGAGAAGTTTCGCAACTTCGCGAATCGCTAGACCGCGTGATAGACTTCGACTCTATTGGCGTTGCTGGATATGGGATTTATTGTACGGAGGAATGCGAACTGGTAAAAAAAAAATACAGCTAAAGAAGGACGGAATGAAGTGCACCGTAGACAAATAGTACAACTCTGTCTCGTTTTTGTGAGAGTATTTGCTGAACAATCGACAGCAGCTTCAGTTGCACAGGACTGTGGAATCTCGCGTGTGCGCCTGCGCACTGGGAAATGTTTCCCGTCTTTGACGACGCCTATGTAATCAAACATCGGGACATTTGTAGCGACATGAACACTGATTCGCACTACTGTGACTATCTTACATATACATAAAATCTTACTAGAGTTCCAGAATACTTCGCATTTTTTTTTTGTGTGTGTGTTTCTGCTTGAAAATTTTTGTTCTGAAGATAGTGTTTTAAACTGATGGATGCGCTCTGTTATTTTTTTTGGAAAACATTCATTTGTTTTCATTCCGTGTCATCCATTGTTGTTTGAAGTAATTTTTCTTTCGCAGAGGAATCAAAACTGTCGTGAGAAATATACAGTTATCTCAGGTACGGGGCAAGTCTGATATTAGTTTTGCAGCTAGGTTTTTCTATACGACTGTGATGGTGCAAAATCATTATGAATTTGTATTCCGGTCAGAGAAGTCTGGCTTTAAAACTCTCCTTTTCACTGTTATGAACATAAATTTTCATTATAACACTCCGATTCTCGTGTAGTTTTGCAATATAAACATTAAAAAAAAAAAGAACATTTCTATATGTGCACTGACAGAGGTGTACGTTACAGACAGCATAATTATTTTTGTACGCGGGCAAAAAAAACGTGGCGGCATTACCAATATATTATTGACTACATAAATTTTATAATGCAAAAACGGATTCTGTTTATTTAATTAAATGTGTATAAAAGTTGACTAAACTTCGTTGCTGAGTTAAATTTATGCCCAAAAATATTTATTTTTACTAAGTCATATATATGCCTACAGGATGATTCTAAAATCATGGGACAAACATTGAGGGGTGGTAGAGCTCACTTAAACAAACAATTATTGTGTAGGAATACATGGGCGGGAGTGACGCGCTGAGGCACAAACACAAAAATAGCACATGAAATGCAACACATTGTTTATTTACAACGTCGCCGCTAAATGCCTTTTTACAGCAATGTTTATAATAATTGCTCAAAATTGCTACCACCGACAGTAATGCAAGCTTGGTAGCGTCGGTGGAGTGATTGGCGAACAGATTCAAATACGCCGGGTATTTCACGCACGCCACCATTGTCAGCCAATCACGCCATATGTAGAGGTCGCCAAGCATGCGTGACTGTTGGTGGATGCATTTCCAGAAACTGTTTTAACATTTTCTGTACGGAATCACTCGTTAAGTATGCTGCTAATGAACATGTTATGTTTCCGTTAAAGTGTTATGTTTTTGTGTTTGTGCCTCAACGCGTCACTTCCACCTATACATTCATATACGATAATTGATTGTTTTAGTGAGCTCTACCACCCCTCAATGTTTGTCCCATGATTTTAGAATCATCCTATATATGCCTATATTTGTTTTGCCATACACAAGCAAGTGCATATTTCGTTGGTTTAAAGAAACGGTTATATCAGTGCGACTGCAGAGCTGTGAGCCTGTGTGTGTTCCCTTGGCATAAGTAGGCAGGGTCTCCGTGTTAGGGTGTGAATGAAGCTCCTACAAAGCGGCTGGAGAAGGTCCGAAAAGTTAAGGGCGTTCAAAGCAGTAAAATTATTTTCTTTAGCATATTACATCCTTTTACGTTGTGATCCAAAATAACAGTCTGAAAAAAAACTATGGCAATGGAGGAAAATGTGTTATAAGAAAAAAAGAATGACATAAGTCATATGCACTTAAAATTTATATATTTTTTTCGTACGAATCTCAAAATGGAACAAAATTAATACGTTATAGACTACAGCTCAAAATAATTGTTAATATTATTATAATGTCACGAAGAATATTTATTTAAATATTTGTGCTGCTCCCCGTATTTTAATATTAACTTTCGTGATAACGTAGGAGTTAAAACCTTACGTCACGTGAAATCGGAGCACACAGTAGACTTCAATACTATATACTCACCTCAGCTGTTGTTATACCTCCATTGGCTGCTGGTGCCGTGTCCGTCTTTGACCAAGCCACTCAGGACTAAGTAACTCCGACACTGAACCTTCGTGATTCGTGCGCAAACGGATAACACGGGTCAGAACATTTCTTAGCCAATCAAAGAAGCTGGACGACCCTACAGTGCTTTGGACTGTATCTTGTCTCGAAATCTTTTCGCGAGATATCATTGCCCCTACGTATATACGCTTTCCACTTCTTGTTTCGCGATTAACCCGCAGCCGAAGTTATATTCACTCTGTATATTATATTTATTGCGATTCTTACAATAGTTATGGAAGTTTACTCTGTGCTTAAGGGTATCCATACAATAATTTGTTTAATAGTTCTACGACTGCACTAGTCTGGCATTCGTAAATGTGTTGATTCCGATAGGCGGTTAATAGCACGCTGCAGGTAAGATGAGAAGGCAGGCAGAGCTTATCGCAACATGACTTCAAAGAACTTCGTGTCAAAATTACGCATCACAAAACCATAAAATAACCTCAATATCTAGAAAAGAAATTACCGGCTATCGAAAAGCCTCAAGGAAATTAAATATGTAGCGAAGCTAAGGGTACAACTAAGGATACAAGCGGCAATATACTTCCGACTAAATGCCTGAGCTGGAGGAAGTGTTCCAGTTGTTCGTGCTCGGTATGTAGTTTCATGTCGAGCACTANCTTAATTAACTGTGGAGTGAAGTGCAGAGATTTGGGCCGATGAGGGGGAAGCGAGGGGAGTATAGAGCAGCGCTGGAATGCAAATGCGGGAGAAACGGGAGATCCCCGAGGAAACCCGCCGACCAGTGGCATCGCTCGGGCACGATTCCCACATGTGGGAGCCCCCGACGGGAATCGAACCCGGTTCACCTATGTGGGAGGCTAGCAGTCTAACCGCTACACCGCTACTGCCCCTTTACTTAACCCTGATTATTTTATATTTATTTTATGAACATTACAATAATACCTAGTGTCATAGAGCATATTTATGTTTATAACTAATTCGCAGTGTTCCTTCATATTCGAGTAGGCCCTACTAAGTCAATTGCAGTGCTGAATCTTACACGTGTTTATGGACAGGAAGAACAGACTAAAAGCCATTTCACATAATCAAATATTTATTGCATTTAAATACTTCAATTCAATCTATTGAAATAAAAAACAACTTAATTTGTTCTTTAATGAATTGCATTCAGTAAGCTTTCAAGTCTCCACATAAAAATTCCCCACAAACTTTTAAATGTAACCAGTTTAAAAAAATACAAAAAGTATCTAGACTCGTTCACGACACGAAAATAATTGGTTAAACCACAACTAATTTTCTTCATATTATTGTACATTTTCTTTTTTAAAAATATGCATCCTCATTTGCAACAAATTTAAATGTTTGCACGCGATTCTGTTGTTATGAGATTACTTCCATTAATATTGTCTAAAAAGCTGTGATCGGCGATTAAAATTTTTGATTCAAGAAAATATAGAACTTGTTCTAAACGAAAGTCTTGAAGGAAAACGAGACATTCAAGAAATTGGGAGAGAAAATGTCCGCGATTATGACATTCGCATGACGTTATATAGCTTTCAATGAATTGAATTCAATAAAAAATTGAAGGTGATTTGAAGAGAAATTTAATCGTGTGAAAGGACCTCAAGCAGGGTATAATGAATCGTGCAGCAGCAATAGCAGCGGGAACAAGTCGACCCCTGAAGGTTAGGCTACTGTACGCGCTTTACAGCTAGGCGTGTTGCCTACCTGCCACTTGCAGGCGTACGCCTAACTAGCCCTCGAAGGAAAGTTACGGAAGACCACGAGGGCAGCAAGCCGCCTCTCTACGGCACTACTGTCGAATGCGATGCTGGCAGAGAAGTTTCGCAACTTCACGAATTGCCAGACCACGTGATAGACTTCGACTCTATTGGCGTTGCTGGATAGAGGATTTATTGTATGGAGGACTGCGAACTGGTAAAAAAAAAATACAGCTAAAGAAGGACGGAATGAAGTGCACCGTAGACAAATAGTACAACTCTGTCTCGTTTTTGTGAGAGTATTTGCTGAACAATCGACTGCAGCTTCAGTTGCACAGGACTGTGGAATCTCGCGTGTCCGCCTGCGCACTGGGAAATGTTTCCCGTCTTTGACGACGCCTCTGTAATCAAACATCGGGACATTTGCAGCCACATGAACACTGATTCGCACTAATGTGACTATCTTACATACACATAAAATCTTACTAGAGTTCCAGAATACTTTGCATTTTTTTTTTGTGTGTGTTTCTGCTTGAAAATTTTTGTTCTGAAGATAAGTGTTTTAAACTGATGGATGCGCTCTATTCTTTTTTTGGAAAACATTCATTTGTTTTCATTCCGTGTCATCCACTGTTGTTTGAAGTAATTTTTCTTTCACAGAGGAATTAAAACCGTTGTGGGAACTATACGGTTATCTCAAGTACGGGGCAAGTCTGATATTAGTTTTGCAGCTAGGTTTTTCTATACGACTGTGATGGTGCAAAATCATTATGAATTTGTATTCCGGTCAGATAAGTCTGGCTTTAAAACTCTCCTTTTCCCGTTTATGAACAGAAATTTTCATTATAACACTTCGATTCTCATGTAGTTTTGTAATAGAAACATTAAAAAAAAAATAACATTTCTATATGTGCACTGACAGAGAGGTACGTTATAGACTGCAAAAATATTTTTGTACGCGGGCAAAAAAAAACGTGGCGGCATTACCAATATATTATTGACTACATAAATTTTATAATGCAAAAACGGATTCTGTTTATTTAATAAAATGTGTATATAAGTTGATCAAACTTCGTTGCTGAGTAAAATTTATGTCCAAAAATATTTATTTTTACTAAGTCATATATATGCCTATATTTGTTTTGCCATACACACGCAAGTGCATATTTCGTTGATTTAAAGAAACGGTTATATCAGTGCGACTGCAGAGCTGTGTGTCTGTGTGTGTTCCCTTGGCATAAGTAGGCAGGGTCTCCATGTTAGGGTGTGAATAAAGCTCCTACAAAGCGGCTGGAGAAGGTCCGAAAAGTTAAGGGCGTTCAAAGCGGTAAAATTATTTTCTTTAGCATATTACATCCTTTTACGTTGTGATCCAAAATAACAGTCTTAAAAAAAACTATGGCAATGGAGGAAAATGTGTTATAAGAAAAAAAGAATGACATAAGTCATATGCACTTAAAATTTATATATTTTTTTCGTACGAATCTCAAAATGTAACAAAATTAATACGTTATAGACTACAGCTCAAAATAATTGTTAATATTATTATAATGTAACGAAGAATATTTATTGAACTATGTGTGCTGCTCGCCCGTATTTTAATATTAACTTTTGTGATAACATATGAACATATGAGTTAAAACCTTACGTCACGTGAAAGTGTAGCGTTACGTAACGTGACGTCACGGCAAGCCCGGCCCTGGGCCCTTATGAATACCCTCGCCGTTTATGAGCAATTAATGTTTTTATTTAAAAATAAAACTTACCCAATACCTGCCATGTTGGCAACATGCGTAACTCCCAATAACACGCTGTTAACGGCTATCAAAGGGAAGGGAAGATTCCAGAGAAAGTTATGTGCATAAAGGTGGCACTGAAATCAGCGCTTCAGTTCCAACTTCAAAAATGTCTACCGCCTTTAGAATTCACTTTACACGTATATACGCTTTCCACTTCTTGTTTCGCGATTAACCTGAAGCCGAAGTTATATTCACTCTGTATGTTATATTTATTGCGTTTCTTACAATATTTATTGAAGTTTACTCTGTACTTAAGGGTATCCAATCAATAATTTGTTTAATAGTTCTACGACTGCACTAGTCTGGCATTCGTAAATGTGTTGATTCCAATAGGCGGTAATAGCACGCTGCAGGTAAGATGAGAAGGCAGGCAGAGCTTATTGCAACACGACTTCAAAAAACTTCGTGTTAAAATTGCGCATCACAAAACCATAAAATAACCTCAATATCTATAAAAGAGATTACCTGCTCTCGAAAAGCCTCAAGGAAATTAAATATGTAGCGAAGCTAAGGGTACAACTAAGGATACAAGCGGCAATATACTCGTGACATAAGCTTCCGACTAAATGCCTGAGCTGGAGGAAGTGTTCCAGTTGTTCGTGCTCAGTACGTAGTTTCATGTCGAGCACTATATTAGCAGTAGTGCACGTTTTATTTTCCATTTAAAAACAAGTTTGATGTACGAGAAAAATTTAATCTATTGAGGGAACTAATATCACATAATAATTGCAATATTTTCCATGCAACCTGTTCTTCCCTGAATATAGCACTTATTTTATGGCAGTTTGAACTAAGAGTCTATGAATCAATGCGTTCGCTGTAACAGCTGATGTGCATATAGGGTGATTGATAAGAAACTGAGTGAAACTTATTTTGTTCGCGTCTGAACGTTTAAAACCACTTGAGTTTTCACGTAAATTAGCTACACAGTGCATCTCAATCCATTGGTGAACACTTTGAAATGAAATATTTTTCCTTAATCATGTTAAAATCTAGTATGCCAACCTAAGAAGCCCAAACTGACCTGGGGTAATAGGCAAATAAGTGCTTTTTTTTGCAGTCTAAAATAACGATGGCTAACCAAGGATAAAAGTAAACAGGTATTTTTTTTCGTTTAAAGCAAACACGCCAAATCCTTTTGTTTACAATCCACAAGCTCGTGAGCACTAACTATGACCACTCCTCAGTTTACGGTATTAAAACAAAAAGCTCCTTCAGCATTGTGTAAAATTAAATTTGCTAGACAATTTCAGTATTACTTATTACATAAGGCTAATGACTTCTTGCCAAGTAATACGTAAGCTAATTACTTCTCAACATCGTGTGTAAGCACCTGAAGTTCCTTTGTTATTCGTAACTGGTGAATATCTACGTTTTGCCTGCAGCAACTACAACGTGTCAAAATTAGATGCATCCATTCGTAAAAGTAAAATAAATTCTTAATATTTATGAACTGCGTGCTTATACCATGATATTTTAAATGTGTTTCCTTTATTGTTAACCCATTCCCACAAAGAAAAAAATTTCTGTACGTATTACGAACAATTTATTTGTAAACTACTTGCCAAAGATTTTCTTGTAACTCTACAGCTAAAGTACTGCATATTCACACCGCCTTATTTTGGAAAACATACATAATTGTTTACGTAGCTTAATGTTTATAGTAAACTTAAAATATACAGTACTTGCTTGATAAAAATTCAACAACACTTCTACGCATTACATACTAAGAGCGTGTGAAATTAACTGTAATGTGTTCGTAGTGTTTCGAAAATACCCTAGGCAAATAGTTTCCAAATAATTCCTCGCAAAAATACAAAAGAATTTTTACATTGCAGAAATATGAAGAAACGTTTCACAAGTTCACTGTGGCCATTGAGATATAGTTCGTATTCCTACATATATTTCAGGATAATTGCCGCTTACGTGTTCGCCGCTGCCGAAAGTGTTGCGTCACAAGGGGGGCCACGTGTTTCTCGCGAAAAGATCCCATGATTAGTTTTACACAGAAACATGTCAGTTCTGAACTAATATCGCGGTTGGATGGCTTTAACCCGCACGTGTCTTAAGGGTCTGCCAGCAAATCACGGATGTTCAATGTCGGGGTGACTTTATTATGATTGGCCCAGTCGAGTAGAAAATGTGGCCACGCGGCCAATAGCCAAAGGGAATTTGCAAACCTGCGCGCAAGAAGCTGAAATCTAGAACAACAGGTGGCCCTAGTCGTAATTTGTACGGGCGGTATTTCACGTGATTAGGGCCGGTGACTTTTCGCGTAAAAATCGGAGCACACAGTAGACTTCAATACTATATACTCACCTCAGCTGTTGTTATACCTCCATTGGCTGCTGGTGCCGTGTCCGTCTTTGACCAAGCCACTCAGGACTAAGTAACTCCGACACTGAACCTTCGTGATTCGTGCGCAAACGGTTAACACGGGCCAGAACATTTTTTAGCCAATCAAAGAAGCTGGACGACCCTACAGTACTTTGGACTGTATCTTGTCTACAAATCTTTTCGCGAAATATCACTGCCCCTAGTTATCGTGCTCCAAACGCAAAGACAGTTCGATCGTACGTGTGTTTGTCACTAAATGAGTTCGCAAACTATGCCAGAAAATAATATTAATATTTATTAGCTTCTCTTGGGCGAAGAAAAATGTGTTGGCAAAACATCAATTTCTATTTTAAAAGAGATTCATGATACCAGTACCCGAGTATCGATTTTCAAATATTCTTGATACTTAATTAATGTGTTGTGTATATGATATATGTATAGGGACACCCGAATTTCGCGAAAAGTTTTAACGACCAGTTGTATTTCATAACACTTAAGCTCAGATCCACTTTCATGATTGGATGATGTAGGCCTTACGTGTCTTATTTGTATGCCTGCGAATAACCGACGTGCAGTATCGGAGTTACCTATTTCTGATTGGCCAGTCAAGTAAGAAAATGTCTTCTCACAAAGAGACGCCGCCAATCAGCAAAAGAAAACTGCTGGTACCCCCGTAGGGTATTGAAGCATAGCATGCACGGAAATCTTTTCGTTAAATTCTGGCGTTCCTAATGATATAGATCACATGACATGTGACTTAGTTGGCAAAGTTAATTAGGAGCATATAAACTTAGACTAATCCATAACTCCAAAATGTTCGACTTTTCATTACTATATTTTGAAAACTATAATCATTTGACTACAGATATTTACATTTGTGTGGTCCTTATATAAATCTCTTTCAGAAAATGAAATAAACAATTATCGTGAAATATGGCTTTACCATACTATCCCTAGTATACTCGTCACGTATGACGTGTTGCATAATAGGTACAATTATGGTCATTACTGTACATGGTCAGAAGCTAGTACCAACACAGACCACGTCTTTCCCCTGGTTAATGCTCTTGGCTTCTCCAGGCACACCAACATATGTATTATTATTGGTTGCTTTGCTGCTAGTGAAAGTTACTACAAGTACTCGTAAGTATTTGTCAGACCAAAAATTCCCTGCTCTTTTGCCACACCAGGAATGAAAAATAAATGTGTATGTTAAGTGGTTGATGTACACTGAAGAGCAAAAAAAAACTGGTACACCTGCCTAATATCGTGTAGGTACCCCGCGAGCACGCAGAAGTGCCGCAAGACGACGTGGCATGGACTCGACTAATGTCTGAAGGTATGCAGGAGGCAATTCACACCATGAATCCTGCAGAGCAGTCCACAAATCCAATCTGCGCCAATTTGAGAAAGGGTTTTCACGTCTGTCACGTTTAATGATTCTCGTCAGTCGTCGTTTGTCCCGTTCTTTCAAGATCTTTTTCCGGCCACAGCGATGCCAAAGATGTGATATTTTACGGATTCCCGATACTCACGGTACGCTCGTGAAACGGTCGTACGCGAACATCCAAATGTTATCGCTACCTCGGAGATGCCATGTCCCATCTCTTGTGCGCCGACTATGTTCAAACTCACTTGAATCTTGATAGCCTGCCATTGTAGCAGCAGTAACCGATCTAGCTGCCGACCGCATCGCGTTACTCTGATTGGTTCCATACCTCTGTTATTTGCACACGCACGCCTATACCAGTTTTTTTACTCTTCAGTGTATGTTCCACGCTGTCTTATATGCACATATGCTGCTTCCCGAATCTACACCTCGCTCCCCTTTTGCAGAAGTTCTTCGTTTTCGTGTCTTAATTTCCTATTCAGAATAATTACTGACAATGTACGATTATAGAAAAGTTACATTTTACGAGTTCTTTAATATTTTTGTGCTTAATTTTCATGATGTTCTACCTGCTAGTTGTAAAAATTTATATTTTACCAATAAGTTTCTGCATTTATTGCAAGCAAGCAGGAAATAACACACAGTGGAAAATTAGATAAACAAATATTAAACAACCAGTAAATTATACATTTTCTATAATCAAACTGAAATAATGACACGAAAACGAAGAATTTCAGCATGATATAGGCTGTTCACGGTAAACATAGCACTTTTCAAAACCCTGCTTAAGATCTACTTGCATGCACACCGTGTATTCTTCCACCACGTGTACAATTAACACTGCCATGGACCTCATCACTTTATTCATGCGCCCGTCAAAGGAAACTGAGATTTTTAGAAAAGTAAATATTTTACAAATCTGCTACGTCTCACGCTTAGATACATTAAAAAAAAACACAAAGCGAAATAAATAATTTAAGTTACCACAAATTGTTACCTAACACTTTTTAATTCGACATTAAGATATGGAACTACATTCCGTCCGTCGTTGCCAACTTTACTAAACGCATGTCACTCAGTGCGAGCGCCAGTTAAAATACACGCAGGTAGGATCAGTGACTTTTTTTTTTCTAATGTTGATTTCAAAAGTGCTCACTTTATCGTGAACAGCCTTTTAGGTGGAAGTGATCAGCACACACACAGAGAGAGAGAGAGAGAGAGAGAGAGAGAGNATAATCAAACTGAAATAATGACACGAAAACGAAGAATTTCAGCATGATATAGGCTGTTCACGGTAAACATAGCACTTTTCAAAACCCTGCTTAAGATCTACTTGCATGCACACCGTGTATTCTTCCACCACGTGTACAATTAACACTGCCATGGACCTCATCACTTTATTCATGCGCCCGTCAAAGGAAACTGAGATTTTTAGAAAAGTAAATATTTTACAAATCTGCTACGTCTCACGCTTAGATACATTTAAAAAAAACACAAAGCGAAATAAATAATTTAAGTTACCACAAATTGTTACCTAACACTTTTTAATTCGACGTTAAGATATGGAACTACATTCCGTCCGTCGTTGCCAACTTTACTAAACGCATGTCACTCAGTGCGAGCGCCAGTTAAAATACACGCAGGTAGGATCAGTGACTTTTTTTTTTCTAATGTTGATTTCAAAAGTGCTCACTTTATCGTGAACAGCCTTTTAGGTGGAAGTGATCAGCACACACACAGAGAGAGAGAGAGAGAGAGAGAGAGAGAGAGAGAGAGAATGTAAAGCTTACTTACCAGAAGTTTGCAGGCCATAGATGGCGAGAGTACAGTGATTAGTGGGCAGAGCGAGCAGCTTTTATACTAACGGCGTGGTTCGGTAAATGAATGAGTGGGGAGGGGGGGGTTTCAAGTCCAGCGACCACTCCACCGTCGTCGTCCGCGGTGTGTTTGCGAACAGGTGGCGTAGGTGTCTGCCCACTTCTACAGCGAAGAGACTCCACGGCAAACATCGCTGCACTTGTGTGATACCAGGAAGTTAATTATTTTAGAATCGTACCAAGCATTGTTCATTCAACTTGTACACATTGTATGTAATGTCATTGTGCTCGAATAAAAAAATTACACTATGTATTTTTTTAAATAATTTGATGTGAAATACAAAATGTTTCTGTTTCGCTGCAGCCATATTATATATATATTTATATATATAAATGACACTTCTGGACCAATCATAAAGATATTGGAACTTTATATTTCATATTAGGAATATGATCAGGAATAATTGGAATATCAATAAGTATATTAATTCGAATAGAATTAGGGAGATCAATGGAAAATCTGGGTCCCCCACGAGCTACGAGACAGTATCTGTGAACACCTGATCACCCCCATGCAGGACATCCGGGCTTTCACGAGACCTTAAGGACCCTGACCATCAGATATACCTGGCAAGGAATTATTCTATGTTGTACAAATGAGAATNCTTTCACGAGACCTTAAGGACCCTGACCATCAGATATACCTGGCAAGGAATTATTCTATGTTGTACAAATGAGAATATTTACAACGTAAATTAATGCCGTGGGCTACTGCTTGGCATATACAGGATGAGTATAAAATAATACCCCAACTTTGAAGGTCTATAATATCAAAACCAAACAAACCTACAACCTTGATTGGCCAATCAAATGAACCGCGGGACCGTGAAGTTTGTTTAAGTATGTAAGTATTTACAAGTTACACTGGTGGTGCTCGCCCCCGAACGACATCTACGCGATAATCAAACTCGTGCCACGATCTTGTCCAGCATGTCAGGTGTTACGGTTTGGATCGAAAATATGCTAACATTTTCCTAATTTTCAGCGTTATTTTTTTGTAATTGTGAAAACATATTATTGTGCGATTTTGCAGCATTTTAAAAGTAGCCTCTTGGCATATTATTTCAGTACGAAACATCTCATTTCTGTACGTGAGTTAGTTTACATCATTTGCACATTTATAAATCTATATTAACAGCCACGGAACGGTTTGTTGTATTTGTGTCTGCGATTGTGTTTGTATGGCTGCCACAGCAGAGCACCTTCAGATAGTACCTTCTGATAGTGCCTTTAGATAGTACCTTCAGATAGTGCCTTCGGATAGTACCTTCAGCTCCAACAAAACAACTTCAATAATATCTGGATGTTTGCCTAAACAACTAGGATTGCAGTAACCTAACGGAGTATTATGTTGCTGTTGCCCTCAAACCCGATTACAGAACTGTTCAGTACAACAGAACATTCTGTCAGGTTATTACAATCCTGATGGTTGTGGGAACATTTCCAATATAGTTGAAGTTGTTCTGTTCGCGGTACTATCTGTTTTGTAGTAGCAACACAGTGTTCTGCTATAAAATTCTGTTGGTATTATTATCTGTATTAACAATATTTAGATGTTACCTACAACCTATCAGATGTCTGTCCCTTATTTTAACCATCTAGATGGTTCCTAAACCCATATATTTTTCTTAGTTAGTGTGAATCCCACAATTTTTCTTCCAAGGTTGAGGACGCATGTGGGGTGAAATGGGTGAGTGAACCTTGTTGGCAGTACTGGGCGGGACTTCGGATGTGGGGAGGGAAATTGAATATGGCCGCTGTGTTCAAGCGGAATGTGGGAGCAGGTATTTCGGAAGCTCTGCAATTCTCCTACTACAAGATATGTTCCAGACTGAGGGCGTCATGTATGCCAAAATTAAGGATTACGACTAGTGCAATTATTCTTAAACAAAAAACAACATTCGTTCCGTGTTCTATATTTTGTCAGATCACGTGCCAAACCTACAATTATGCTGCTTCTGAGTCGTTAAAAGTGGGGAAAACACTTGGACAAATAAAATAAATATTCTGAAAGGTTCTGTGGTAAAGCATTTTAACGTAAACCTTATTTTTAACGAAAATGTTGGAAGTCTCGTTAATCTAATATGCGCAAGAATTCCTAACATGTAACAGTTTCCAAATTATTTATTGTATAAAACTTATGTGCGCATGAACATATTCATTCAACGAGACGTTTCAATGTCTCATTTTGCAATCTGAATAATAAGTATTGTGTAGGAAGGTGATGTTTTATTATTTATGTGACGCCAAACCAGTGAAATTGTGATTATAGCATACTCGTGGCTAATTCCGACGTTTCCGAAGCCTTGCTAAAGCTATATTTTCTGACCATTCTCATGTCAACAAAACGCAAACAAGTTTGGAAGAAAACGCCAACGAATATGCATATATTTTTTTAACATTATTATACATAACTTTTAAATGTGTTACCAACAATTCCTTCTTCAAAACCTTAAGAAAATTTAACTTTGCAAATAACGTTATTTATATATATATATATATATATATATCAGTTTTATAAACTTTTACGTAAGAACTATTTCTTACTAGCCAATACCCACTTATTCTTACCAACCACGAAATACAGTAAATAATATAATTTATCAACAAAATATAATTTAAAGTTCTAGTTAAGAAAAAAAGGCACGTTAATGTTAACGGAATTATAAAACACTTGTGGTATGTGATTTATTTAGGAAACAACCAAACATTTCATAAATTGAATAATTCATCGAATGTTTTATTCAGAAAGTGTGAAAATATCGTTAACAGACATAAACAAGAAAAAAAATTCGAAAGCTGGACAAAAATAAACGTACACACACATCTGCACGAAAATGACGCCACGCATGCAAAACCCGGCACGTTGATCGCCATGAGGAGCCGAGTGGCCGACCAGAGGCATTAGCGACGATGACAAGGAGCATGGGAGGAGATGACTGGGGGCATTCCACGACGAGCATGGCGAGTATTTGGCGGATGACGTCACTGCCGGAGCTGCTGTGAAGACGGGAATTTTCGTGAGAGATCATCTCCTCGAGTTGTTTGCTCTTAGCCTGTCGAGTCCATCTTGAAACTACGACTTCGTGCTGTGTGCTCGCTTACGCGCATGGGCGCCGACCCTGGTGTAATCATAGACTGAAGGATGAGGCAGACCGAATATCCGCCTTCTGCGCATATACCAAGCATTGAGATACCCGAAAGTAGCACGACTGTCAAAGTCACACGGTCAACAATGATTAACGTGTTTGTTTATATTGTTACGTGTCGCTAGAGGGGCGTATCCGAGTTCGTGAAAGATGGAGGTCTTAATAAACATAAAATAAATTTTTAATTTATTCACACAGCTATTATTTACAGCATTAATCTTTCTACCACCTCTATTGCTCACAAACGCTTAGTATGTCCGTTGCCATCATTTGAAATATCGTACACTCACACATCCAGTTCAGTAGTCCCGCCTGCTGGTAGCAATCTTCACTGCGCCGATGCTCGTAGTCAGCAGATTTTACTCTCGTTGCTCTTCTCACTCGTCGTCTATCGCTTAAGGTCGTCAATCGCCCAAACTCCCGACTCTCATAAACTCTGCGCTAAATCGCTGACCTTGANGTCGTCTATCGCTTAAGGTCGTCAATCGCCCAAACTCCCGACTCTCATAAACTCTGCGCTAAATCGCTGACCTTGATCTGGAAGGTTCGCGACATTCCGAGTCACGCTGAGAGAAAATAAGGCATTAACCAGAAAATTCTTCAGATAAATGTAGAAATTCAATATGCCGAAGGTCAGGAGCTTGCGAGCCGCAAAAGGCTTAATACGGCGGCACCCTTTGTAACTTAAAGCGTTATCGNGTCGTCTATCGCTTAAGGTCGTCAATCGCCCAAACTCCCGACTCTCATAAACTCTGCGCTAAATCGCTGACCTTGGTCTGGAAGGTTCGCGACGTTCCGAGTCACGCTGAGAGAAAATAAGGCATTAACCAGAAAATTTCTACAGATAAATGAAGAAATTCAATATGCCGAAGGTCAGGAGCTTGCGAGCCGCAAAAGGCTTAATACGGCGGCACGCTTTGTAACTTAAAGCGTTATCGCTCGCTTGTCATTCAAGCAAATCCTTCGTGACTCGCCGCCCGTTGTCATATCACTCCTGTCCTGGTGTCCTGGAGGAGCTGGGCTGCTCTGGGGGAAAACTCAGTGTGCATGTCTGAAAATCG
Organism: Clitarchus hookeri; assembly: GCA_002778355.1. Taxonomy (NCBI): domain Eukaryota; kingdom Metazoa; phylum Arthropoda; class Insecta; order Phasmatodea; family Phasmatidae; genus Clitarchus; species Clitarchus hookeri. The sequence goes on from NQII01002381.1 coordinate 58,882, forward strand.
TGGGTACCCAGGGGATCAGCGTGAAAGCCCCGGCTTCGGCCGTGCTGATCGCGGGTCGGACTCTGGGTGGCAGTGGTTGAACCTTCTGCTTGGAAGGAGATCTGGAGGTGGGTACTTGCCTGGCGGGCTGGCCCCATGGTTCTGAGGAGTCAATAGCTGCTGCCGTGGAACGTAAGGGTTGGTGCTCATTCTAGAAGGGTCGCCGGTCTGGTCCGCCTAGTAATAGGACTCGTTTACGAAGCGGTTTCGTAGAGGTGGATAGTCCTCGACCCCATCAAGGTGGCACGTGCAGATTCAACTCAGTATAATGCTGTTGACAGGTGAGGTGGAACCACCCTCGGGTGGAGAACATCCACCCACTGCGATTGTAAAGGGCGTAATTTCTTTCTACTGGCAGCATTGAACTGCTGCCAATTAAGAGCTCTGTTCGAGCTCAAATGTTATGGCACTGTGCCAATAGTCTGGGAAGAGTGCACAAACATCTAATGCCTGATGTGAGAAATAAGTCTGTGTGACAAACTATAAATGCCACTGAATGAAAGACCTGAGGTGCACTCTTCCATATATACCGCTCTGATGTATGTCTCCCGTTTATACCCTAGTGGCTGGGGCACTGGTGGAGCAGCTCAGGAGAACACACATCGCTGCACTAGCTGCAGATAACATGTGTCCTCCACACACTCTTCGCTCGCTCGCGCGATGCAAAGCAGTCACACGTAACACTATCTTAATTTTCAAATTACAAGCATTCTTATATTAATAAAATACTTTCAGCAGTTTGAATTTAATCTCACTGCATTACAGATTGGTTAGATGAAGTATAAATAAAATCTCAAAGCCATTTTTTACTAATTCGTGTTCTAACCTCAAATCCAATACACGCCGTTTTCGCTAGACGAGTTGGCAGAAAAGCAGTTGAATGTTGGGGCATGGAGATTGGTTGTGCGCAGCCAGCGAGATCGGTCTACCTCGTCCTTAGTCTATGCGTGTAACGGTTAGTTCAGTCCGAAAAAAATAGTCAAACAGCATAACGCGTAACAGTAGTACATTCACAAGACTAGAATTCTTGTGCGAAATTGATTCACTGTTGAATACTAATATGTATTATTTTTAGCCAATTACATTTTGCGACGTGTCTAGTGTCAGTTGGCAGTGTTCGTAAAAAAAAATTTTTTTTTCTTCGTTTTTGCGAGCATAAAGATTAGAATAACCTTAAAAGGTTTCTACTAATAAACTGTTATCTGTTCTTTCCTCTAACTTTATATCTTACGAAATTTATTCGTTTCTGCAGCATGACTATTCCTCCATTTTAAATAAACGAATTCGTTGGAAATGTTTACACTCTGCTCTAATTGGCTGTTGCTCCATGCGTGTCTACAAGAAATGAAACATAACCTTTTCCTTTTTACGCTATGTCAGGAACACTCATGCACACGATCAGTTATGAGCAGTTGTGAATCAATAAGTTCCGTAAACATGGAGGTCAATTCTTGTGCACATGATCTATGTTCTGGGGTTACTGTTACGCTTTCAATTGTGAACCAGTGAACCAAGGGCTGAAGGAAAAAGGGAGGGGAGGGGTTACTTTCCCACACCAAGAGAACGATTGGAGGGGGCAAGAGGCAGACAAAATTTTCCTCAGTACTACTGAATATTTTTTTCTGAGATAATTTACTTTGCCTGAAACAAATACGTACAAATATTTTTTGTAGTTTAAATGCGCATAAATTACTGTATAAGGCATTGCATATTTATAATGTTTTAATAATTTGGAGTGCTAGTTGAAAAAATTGGATTTAAAAAAATATAGAACATGTTCTAAACGAAAATCTTTAAACGAATTTGAATAATTAAAAACTTGAAAGACAAAATGGCTGCGACTATTGACGTCCGAGCAACGTCACACAGCTTTCAAGTAATTGAATTCAATAAATTTGAAGAAAGTTGGACGTGAACTTTGATGGTAGGAAAGGACCTTTTCACTCGGGGATAGTGTTTTCTAAGTGTTAAACAAATTATAGCTACAACTGAAATCTCTATTCTGGTCGTCTCTTAGCCTACACGTAGTCTGTAATGAACATAACCTACTTACATGATTTAATTTGTCTGCAAATCCTACTTCATTTTTATCCCTAGTGAAGAATCGGTGAACGTGCGAACGAAGTGCGCACCTACGAAAAGAAAACACACTTCAGACTAGTCGTGTGTGCCCCTTTCAAGATTTCTCGCACATTGGAAATACTATTTTAATGCCCTCCAACATGACTGAAAACGGCTTTTTCAGACTGCTATACGAGACGGGTGCTTTGAACTTTGCTATACACACTGGAGAGCCAAAAAAAACTGGTATAGGCGCGCGTATGCAAATAACAGAGATATGGAACCAATCAGAGTATTCGATGCGGTCGGCAGCTAGATCGGTTACTGGTGCTACAATGGCAGGTTATCAAGATTTAAGTGAGTTTGAACGTGGTGTTATAGTCAGCACGAGAGATGGGACATAGCACCTCCGAGGTAGCGATAAAATTTGGATTTTCGCGTACGATTTCACGAGTGTACCGTGAATATCGGGAATCCGGTAAAACATCAAATCTTCGACATCGCTGCGGCCGGAAAAAGATCGTGAACGAAAGGGACAAACGACGACTGACGAGAATCATTAAACGTGATAGACTTGCAACCCTTTCTCAAATTGGCGCAGATTTCAATGCTGGGGCATCAACAAGTGCCACCGTGTGAACTATTCAATTGACCATCGCTGTTATGGGCTTTCGGAGTCTAGATAGACCCTTCCGATAGACTTTTTTCTCGGGTCGCAGTCGTGTCGCCAACACCAAAATTACGAAATGAATTTATTCATTTTTATAAAATTCAAACTAGAAACAACCAAAATAACTGCTGCTCAGTTTGTAACAACAAAATAATTAGAAAAATAATTTCATTTTTAATATATAGCAAATCATACAATTTAGTAACTGAACTCGAGTGAGTTGGCGCTGTAACGTATAGAGATGAGATCGTTGATTTTCGATTTGCTTCGTTAGGACGTTTAAATACGAATGGTTTTGAAGAGAAAAAAAAGAGGATCGCCAGTTTTCAATGCCTAATTTTAGAAAGAATTGGAAGTCAACCCCCGAAATAATGCATACCAGTAGGATAAAAACTTAAGACAAATGGGGTTACCTAAACCATAAAACCTTGACGAAAATGGGTTCCCTAGATTGTTTCATCAGGGTAGCCAATATCTGAATTCATAGTTTTTCATTCGTGTTGATGTACATTGACGAATGTTCGTATGTTGGCTATATAATTGCGGCCTGTTTACATTTTGAAGCTCGTCTTACGAATTATCAGGTGGATTGTGAATCGTAAATCCAAATGACATAGTTCCGTGTGCTAACACCGCGTTACTGCGTAATTCTTAATGCATAACGCTTTAATTGTAAACCCATGTACGTTTCTAGGTAGGATTTACATATAACCTATAAAAATTTCAGTTTCGTAAATTTTGTTTTTACCACATATTTTATTATTTCATCTTTTATGTGTAGTGAAATTTAAAATAAACCGAATTTATTTACGATATTCTCAAATGACTACCACCTGATTTTAACCTTATGAATACCCAATAATTTATTATGAAATAAAGAATATCTTGTATTTTCTACAGCCCATTCTACAATCCAGCATGCGTCTCATTGTAGAAGATTGTGTAAAAAGTAGCATTTAATTTTAGGCCTTTAAAAAAAAATTAATTCTTAAATAATTTGGTTGTGTTCATATTGGCGAATATTTTTGGGTGCAACAGTATGCAAGCGACAGACCGGCAAATTAGGAAGCTTTTACTGAATGGAGTGTTTGCTGTCAATAAAGTGAAACACTGGACTTCGGTCGAGGTGCTGGAAAAGATTAAAGCTGTCCTCGTTGCAGGTGGGTCCGCAAGTGCTGTTTTTATCCATACGAAACTTGTTAATGTGTAGGACTGACATTTAGGGAAATAAATAAAATAACTAAATTTCATGTGTAGCTGCTCCTATACTAACTTCCAGAATTTGAATTTTATCAAGAAATGCTACGAGCCATTAAAAGATTTGTGGTTTTTTCAAAAGATATGTTATTAAGTATCGATGAGACAAATAAGCCCAACACATGAGTGATTGAACGTTAGTTTCATTGCTGATAGTTTTTAAAACTAAACAGCTTGTAAACAAATACTGCTTCGTTTTCCTCCAGAGCTGCGTCCGCACCAGAGACCCAAGCTGCTGAAGGTTGGTCATGGCGGGACTTTGGACAAGACTGTCACCGGCGTATTGGGTGAGGTGTTCTCACGCTAACATTTATGAATAGGGACACCTGACTTTCATGAAGAGAGTTCCTGTCAAGTTGTACTTCAAACAACGTACGCCAAGTTCCACTTTCGCAATTGGATGTATTAAAATTACCACATGTCTCGGGTGCCTGCGCACAAATCACAAGACGTTCAGTGCTGGAGTAACCTAATTTTGATTGGCCGGTCAAGTAAGAAAATATCTTCTCTTACAGACACACGCCGCCAATAAGCAAAAGGAAACTGCTGGTATGCCCGTAGGGTATAGAAATTCTTAAAATTCAGGTGTTCCTATTTATATACATAAGTTTACATAGTCATTGAAATTTCCCATCCCGAGTTGCCATGTATGTAACTGGGTGATAGGTGAGATGAGGCGAGGTAACAAGAGCTCTCATGAATGTCGTACAGTATTCCTCCTCTTGGTTGAATTTCCAGCCAGGCCACAGTAAATCNGTGAGGTGAGGTGAGGTAACAAGAGCTCTCATGAATGTCGTACAGTATTCCTCCTCTTGGTTGAATTTCCAGCCAGGCCACAGTAAATCACAGCTTTATCACACAGCTGACGACACATGTTGGATCAGACCTTCACAGTTGTAAAAAGGCTGTGTTCACAGAAACGTGGTCGAAAACGGAAGTGCATAGTGGGATCAGGTTTTTACATCCAAAGGGCACCTTACCAACCTAAATTCATCAATAAAATTGTTGAAGTGCACTGTGCTAATATAATGTCATGCAAACGGGTGTGGGTTTCGTGCATGGCGTTCAATAATGGCACGACAGATGTGCTAGATGAGCGACTATCAGGTCAGCCAAGCACGTCCACCATAGATGACGGTATGAGCCATGTTGAATGGCATCGACGCCTTGGTGTACCACTGGAACGAATGTTAGGACAAGCATGGCGACTATGTTGTAAAGTAATGTGTATCAGTATATCTGCCTAGAATAAAGTTTGTCCACGAGGGCTCTTGTTACCTTACTTTTCTAATTACCCTCGAACAAGTGCAGAGCGTTACTAGTATAAATAGTGTAAAAAAAATTAACCGTGAAAAGTCAGGCAGCATTGGTAGGGGCAGTGATATTTCGCGAAAAGATTTCGAGACAAGATACAGTCCAAAGCACTGTAGGGTCGTACAGCTTCTTTGCTTGGCTAAAAAGTGTTCTGGTCCGTGTTAACCATTTGCGCNCTTGGCTAAAAAGTGTTCTGGTCCGTGTTAACCATTTGCGCACGAATCACTATGGTTCAGTGTCGGAGTTACTTAGTCCTGAGTGGCTTGGTCAAAGAAGGACACGGCACCAGCAGCCAATGGAGGTATAACAACAGCTGAGGTGTGTATATAGTATTGAAGTCTACTGTCTTCTCAGATTTTTACGCGAAAAGTCACTAGCCCTAAGCATTGATATTTTCCACCACTAACTTGGTGCAGGGACGAGAAGAGGGGATGGTAACTGTAGAGGCTTGGTTTCGGCCAGTGGCTGGTAAATGTCACGAAGCAGTTGTCTACACCGGCTCGTGGTTGTCAGTTGTAGGAGTCTGCCACGGCTGCAAACTCCTTACGAAACTGCTGCACGGAGACAAGAAGTACATCGTGGAAGCGAGACTTGGAGTTGCCACGGACACGTACAACGAAACGGGCAGCATCACCAGGAAAGCCAGTTACGGTCAGCGTCGCATCACCTCCAACTTATTCGTCCATACATTCTCGCTTTTACTTATATGTTCACATGAATTAATCACCTGTCCAGATCACATCAGCAGAGAGGGCTTGGAAGAAACACTCGTGGCGCACTTTGTTGGGGACATCTTGCAGACTCCGCCTGTATATTCTGCACTGAAACGTGATGGCGTTCGATTGGCCGACCGTGCACGGTACGTGTTTGTTTTTAATCTACGCGATTGGAACAAATTCTTGACACATGCTAATTAAAGAATTTTTTTGTAGAACTGTATTTGTTTTGTTACTTCCAACTTTTCTGAAGCCCTGCTGAAGGTTTGCATCCACGATATTCCTCTGCCTAATGCAAACAAAGTTAAACAAATTCTAGAAAATTACACTGAAGAACACTGCACCGAATGCATGTGTACTAAATGTAACAATATTTTGCATTAGAACTATTTCTTACTAGGCATTACCAACACACATTTTTCACCATATTTTTATTTATATTATAAATTAAAAATAATAATATTTAAATACAATATTTGTAAAAGTTTGATTTAACCAAAAATAACATATTTTTATGTTAACACAAGTATAAAATTCTTGTGAAACATGACACGTGGGCATCAACCAAGCATGTCAAACATGGGGTGATTTTTCAAAGGTTTCATTTTTAAAGTGTGAAGGAACCAGGACTAGACTATTGTTGCAATTTTTAATGATGATAGTTTTTCAAAGAAAGTCAAAATGTGTGTTTAGAAAATTATTTCAGAATCCTTTTCTTTACACACCTTGATTTCACACATTCCTACATTTTACACTTCTTTAATTTAGCCTAATTTTCTGTTCGCATGGAAAGTGTAAAANCCTTGATTTCACACATTCCTACATTTTACACTTCTTTAATTTAGCCTAATTTTCTGTTCGCATGGAAAGTGTAAAAAAATGGGTTTAACAATTTTTTTTCTTTTTAATAAAATATTGTTAGACTGTTTTTAATGTGAGGACCTTCTCATTGGCCAGATATGAAAATGAGTTGAAACATTAGTTAATAAATAAATTACAGTGGAACCCTTGTAAAGAAACGGGCAGTGGCTAGTTGAGCGATATTTAAAATATTATTTCTGCCTCACAGTTGTGTGCCATTTGTAAAGAAACGTCTTTGATTGTTAAGGCATATTTATTATATTAAAGCCGCACAAGGTTAAGCGGGCGCCATCTTGTAACGTTTCGCCGCTTACACTGCAGACTGTTTACTTGCCACGGCTTGCTCAAGGTAGAATANCCTTGATTTCACACATTCCTACATTTTACACTTCTTTAATTTAGCCTAATTTTCTGTTCGCATGGAAAGTGTAAACAATGGGTTTAACAATTTTTTTTCTTTTTAATAAAATATTGTTAGACTGTTTTAAATGTGAGGACCTTCTCATTGGCCAGATATGAAAATGAGTTGAAACATTAGTTAATAAATAAATTACAGTGGAANTGTTAGACTGTTTTAAATGTGAGGACCTTCTCATTGGCCAGATATGAAAATGAGTTGAAACATTAGTTAATAAATAAATTACAGTGGAACCCTGTTATACCATCCTCTCTTATAACATTTTCCTGCTTAATAAGTTGCCTTTTCGTGGTCCACAAACGTGTTTTTTCCAATACAAAATTACCCTCTTGTACAAGGCCGACATTTCTTGGAGCCCTTGAGAAATGTTACAACAAGGTTCCACTGTAATTCTTTTTCACTGCAACAAATTTTTATGGCCAGTTTATTTCCCAAAACATATTGCAGTAACACACCTGGGCATTAAGCAATACACACGTAAGCTAGGCTTGTGAAGTGAATTAGTGGACGGAGTTCTTAACTAGTCCTGGTGAAAAATTTACCACCCGTCCTACCCACAGCAGGTACCGAACTATGACTGGCAATTTGTGCAGTATCTAGGTTTTTGATGTGCAACTGAAAGAATTAAGCTTTAAGGTTTCTTTAAAAAAAAAAAAAAAGACATGAATGCCGATATATTAATTCTTTGTTGCAAGATGTGATCTGAATTTTATATGTAAACCGGACTTTACTTCGTCATGATTTTGGACTTCTAGCGAACTTTTTANGGCAATTTGTGCAGTATCTAGGTTTTTGATGTGCAACTGAAAGAATTAAGCTTTAAGGTTTCTTTAAAAAAAAAAGACATGAATGCCGATATATTAATTCTTTGTCGCAAGATGTGATCTGAATTTTATATGTAAACCGGACTTTACTTCGTCATGATTTTGGACTTCTAGCGAACTTTTTANGCAAGATGTGATCTGAATTTTATATGTAAACCGGACTTTACTTCGTCATGATTTTGGACTTCTAGCGAACTTTTTACATGTACGTAATGTTATGATAGTGCAGTATATGCTTCTAGAATAAAGTGGAGACAAATGAATACGTAAATGATTAAAAGTTGAAGATGTCCAGGAGAAAAACAAATTATGTCTGAACTAAAATTAAAATAACGTAATATTAAACTAAATCATACACATCTCTCGGGAATTGAGGAATATGAAATTGGAGACTGCCCCTGGAATTGTGGAATGTTGACGCGCGGCCTGGCGTTTCAGGGTGCGAGGGTTAGCACTAGGCTTGTGTCCGTAGGTCCGGGGAGGAGGTGCGCGTCGAGCCGCGGCCAGTCACGTGCCACTCTGTGCGCTGCACGCACTTCTCTCCGCCCTACTTCGCCCTGCAAGTGCACTGCGGGTCCGGCTTCTACGTCCGCAGTCTGGTGCACCAACTCGGCCTGAGTGAGTAGCCCAACTCCGGCACAGTTCCTACAACTCCCCGATGTACAAGGCACGTTTTCGAAGTACGGTCCGCTAAGAAATTGCTACCAATCAGGACTAAGAATCGGGATATTGAATGCACTGTTCCATTGTATGGCTCGGTAGATAACTGTTGTCCGTATCGTTGTAGTTAGTTTTACGTTGGAAGCCACGTGCGAGTAATTTAAAATGAGTGCGACAATAAATAATCCATCCAATTGTNTGTAGTTAGTTTTACGTTGGAAGCCACGTGCGAGTAATTTAAAATGAGTGCGACAATAAATAATCCATCCAATTGTTAAGTTCCTGCTATGATCCAGTTGGTGTTAGACAAAAACATTTGTGCAGCTGAGATCCGCAGGCAATTTTGTGAAGTTAAATCAGCCAATGTTATGCACGATGATACTCTACCACACACAGCAGGTTGAACTGTTGAAGTTTCACTGGCAAATTTTTGACCGGCCACTCTAAGGGTCTTGATCTGGCACCAAGTGACAAATCATCGATAAACTCAAAAACAGCACGAGTCAGTAGTTCAGGACACAGACGGTAGACTACAGGGCGAGTATAAAAGAATGCCCCAACTTTGAAGGTATATAATATCAAAACCAAACAACCTTGATTGACCAATCAAATGAACCGTGGAACCGTGAAGTTTGTTTACCATACATTCATAAATGTTCAATGTGATCACCACGAGCGGCCCGAACGACATCTACGCGATAATCAAACACTATCCACTCTCTTGTGAGCATGTCCAGTGCCACAGTAAGGCATAATTACCAATAATTAAAAATTATATTAAAAAATTTTTTTTATCATTATTATAATAAGCAACATTTCTGGTTGCTTTGAGTTTGTTTTAGTAAAGTTTCACTTTTGAAAGTCTGTGGCAACGAAATACAAACTGCTAGACCAGTAAAATTACAATAAACACCCTCTTTGTTCGCACTTTTCAATGTCCAGAGAAAAGTGTTGCAAAATGTGGGTCATGTGTGGCGGGGGGGGTTATATTTGTGGGATTGAAGCAATTGTAAGGTGTTGTACTGTGTTGGTTGCAGAGCTGGGAAGCTGTGCACACGTAACGTGGCTTCACAGAACACAGCATGGCCCCTTCACGGAGCGAGACACGCTGTCGGCGGACAGGTGGACTGCTGCCCACATACTAGACGCCATCCGAGCCAGCCGTGACACGCACCACGCGCTGTTACGTCAGGAGACCTCGCAACTTCGGTAGCACTATTACCACTCAACGCAGCAGAGCGCATGTGTGTTCATATGGCTTAAAACCCAGACACGTGGCAAGAATTGCAGCCTGACGTGTGTGTGTTTACATGCTTTGAAACCAGACACGTGGCGAGAATACGAGTGATAATCTACAAGTATAATCACACGTGGCAAGGCAGTGGTGTTTGGAAACTGTCTCAAGCGNGGCGAGAATACGAGTGATAATCTACAAGTATAATCACACGTGGCAAGGCAGTGGTGTTTGGAAACTGTCTCAAGCGTGGTTGGCTACGCATTCTTCATACTGCCTTACCTTCAAACGCACACTCGGCAGGATAATGTGGTCGCGGTAGTTTGATACGANTGGCGAGAATACGAGTGATAATCTACGAGTGTAATCACACGTGGCAAGGCAGTGGTGTTTGGAAACTGTCTCAAGCACGGTTGGCTACGCATTCTTCATACTGCCTTACCTTCAAACGCACACTCGGCAGGATAATGTGGTCGCGGTAGTTTGATACAAACCACGAGTGCCCTCGCGTAAGGCTATGTTCTTGAACAGCCCTGGTGCATACATTTACAACAAAGAGGTTGCTATTCATTTGTTATCAATTTGTTTGTGCATCTCCGAGCCGTATGTTCAGACTGCGCCTGTAACACTAGGTTATTTTCTCTCTAGAGATGTCAGTAATGTATGAACTGTGCACTGGAGGGAGAAATATTGTTGCAACTGTAGATTTTTTTTTTTAAGTGAAATACTTTTTGTTGAAGGCCAGATTTCTGTATTTCTCGGGTAACTTGATATCTTAACTAAGTCATCTCTCGCCTAAACGACCCCGGTAATGATTCCCTCAAAGTAGAAACCCTAATTTTGTGAAACATAAAGAATTTGGTTAAAAAATTTAAACATTTAAAGGAAATAGGTTAAAAAATTTAAATATTTGAAGGAAATAGGTTAAAAACATCCCAGACTTGCAATTCCCTTTGCTATGCCTGTACAACCAATGAAGCGGGGAAGTTCTGTAAAAAAGGACACCACTAACATAATTTATAATAAAAAAAAACACCTACAGAACGTGATGTATTGCACGATAATCATGGATTGTTATCTTCACTAAAATCGCGCTTGTCTGCCACTAATACAGAATAATGTAGTTTCATTAATGTTGCCAGAAGCCATCCAACTGTACACACGACAGAGTCCCAGGGGTTCTTTAGGAAGCATTGTCACATGCGCAAAACATACCCCAACTCCACAATCACATCACTCGTGATTACTTGAGTATACGATACTGAAAAGAAAAACTTCATAGCTTGATGATTATTAGGAGCGCAGCGTTCGTACGCTTTAAAAATCCTTGGGGANATACTGAAAAGAAAAACTTCATAGCTTGATGATTATTAGGAGCGCAGCGTTCGTACGCTTTAAAAATCCTTGGGGAAATTTTTTTTTCATTTTCAAGGCCTTGAAAGTGCTTAAATTTCATTTTAGTCGTAGAATTATTTTATTTTGAATTCAGAAAGATGGAATAAATGTTACTTTTCAATAATTGCTGGCTACACAAAATCCTCTTGGCTCTAACCATATCGTGGGCTTCATTATTTTTTTTTTTTTTTTTTTGCAAATAAATGTTAATTTTGTCAGTCCTTTAAGGTGGGTTTACAATTAAATACTGAAGAATTAAAACTTGCACTTATGACTTGTTAAGTACACAGAAAATAAGTTTTGCAGATTATGACTGATATAGCAACTGTTAGAATCATTGGATACCAAAGCAGACGACGTAACCTGGAAAAATGGGCAAGAGTAAAGATTATTCACATATATTTAATTATCNCATTGGATACCAAAGCAGACGACGTAACCTGGAAAAATGGGCAAGAGTAAAGATTATTCACATATATTTAATTATCTGTGGTTACTGCTTGTGTAATCATTCTGGAAAATGGTATCTTATAGAAGGAAAGGCCGATGCAAACATTGGGCATCCATGTCAATAAATCTGTAGAAGGATAAATAAAACTAATTCAATAACCTCTTCCAAGAAATAATACATGACCTCGAACAGTTCTTTAAATAAAGGCGTATCCTCTCGATTAAAATAATTCATAGCATACGATTACACGGTAAGACATAACCTAAATCCAAGATGTAAATACAGTTTCCCGCCAACAACTGTTACTGAGCTCCGATTGGCTACTTCGTCTTGACTTGCACTTAAGATGTAAAATATAACGATATCTTAAGTCAAGCCAAGAATGCACACGACAGTCACAAACCAATACTCTTGAACACATTGATTCATATTCTAAGCGCACGGCACACTAATTCTGTTAAGTCAATCGTAAACCCACACTTACAAATTGTTTGCTCGTAATTTGAGTACGTATTAGCAATTACAATGTATCAATAACCATCTATAGTAGCTATATATATATATATATATACACAATCTAAAACCACCGATAGTTGAAATATCTACACAAATATCAATATATGACAAGATGGTGGCTGTTTACAAAGTGGCATTAAAACGTCTTAAAAATGTATGTTGTTTTAGTGGCAACATTTACACAACAGTCATCGGACATTTTAATGTACCCATGTTAATACATATTTTGTCTGTGGTCGTAACATGGTTGTCTTTCAGCTTAGTACGAGAATTAAATACTTTTGTTATTTTGCCAAGTGTTTTTTAAGAGACAAAACACAACAAAAAGGAAATCATAGTATTTATTAGGAATTATTTTTTATTAGATGGCCATCAATAAAATGACAAAAGTTGCTATATTTGTTTTTCTTTAATTTTCCATTACAATTTCTTCCTAATGTTATAATTCTGTTTCCATTGGCAGAACTGTTGTTACCTTGTTTGTGTCGGTATTATGAGAGCGGCAGTGTTCCCTCTGAAGTAAGTTGTATGTTTTCGAAACGTCTGGGAAATGTGTTCTTAGCAACTCTTGGTTGCGTAGAGACGTTTATAAATACTGTTTACGTGATTCAAAAGATAAATATGCTGCCAGATGTTTTTGTAGTTAAGAGTTCAATGGGTGAAAGTGCTCTCAAAAGCCACATGACGAGTAAAAAGCATCAAGACTTAACAAAGCTGCAAAAATTGCCATCTGTGACGAGCGTGCTGTTGCCCTGACAGCACAAACCAGAAAAAACCCGATACACTGATAATTGCAGGGAATTTGAGTTTGTTTGCAAGTACTTGTGGTGATAAATAGCATCAAGCATGGCCCCTCACATTTTGAACAATGATGTCCTTGATGCAGAAATGTTGTGGGCATTAGAACTGTAGNCATTGGATACCAAAGCAGACGACGTAACCTGGAAAAATGGGCAAGAGTAAAGATTATTCACATATATTTAATTATTTGTGGTTACTGCTTGTGTAATCATTCTGGAAAATGGTATCTTATAGAAGAAAATGCCGACGCAAACATTGGGCATTCATGTCAATAAATCTGTAGAAGGTTAAATAAAACAAATTCAATAACCTCTTCATGACAGATGTATCCTCTCAATTAAAATAATTCATTGCATATGATTACACGGTACAACATAACCTAAATCCGAGATGTAAATACAGTTTCCCCGCCAACAACAAATGTCACTCGGCTCTGATTGGCTACTTTGTCTTGACTTGCACTTAAGATGTAAAATATAACCCTTACAAATTGTTTGCTCTTAATTTGCGTGCATATTAGCAATTACAATGGATCATTAACCATCTATAGTAGCGATATATACACAATCGAAAGCCACAGATAGTTGAAATATCTACACAAATATCAATATATGACAAGATGGTGGCTGTTTACAAAGTGGCATTAAAACGTCTTAAAAATGTATGTTGTTTTAGTGGCAACATTTACACAACAGTCATCGGACATTTTAATGTACCCATGTTAATACATATTTTGCCTGTGGTCGTAACATGGTTGTCTTTCAGCTTAGTACGAGAATTAAATACTTTTGTTATTTTGCCAAGTGTTTTTTAAGAGACAAAAAACAACAAAAAGGAAATCATAATATTTATTAAGAATTAGTTTTTATTAGATGGCCATCAATAAAATGACAAAAGTTGCTACATTTGTTTTTTCTTTTCATTTTCCATTACACTTTCTTCCTAATGTTATAATTCTGTTTCCATTGGCAGCACTGTTGTTACCTTGTGTGTGTTGGTATTATGAGAGCGGCAGTGTTCCCTCTGAAGTAAGTTGTATGTTTTCGAAACGTCTGCGAAATGTGTTCTTAGTAACTCTTGGTTGCGTAGAGACGTTTATAAATACTGTTTACGTGATTCAAAAGATAAATATGCTGCCAGATGTTTTTGTAGTTAAAAGAGTTCAGTGTATCTTCAATGGGTGAAAGTGCTCTCAAAAGCCACATGACGAGTAAAAAGCATCAAGTCTTAATAAAGCTGCAGTGATAAGCATGATGCTGCCCTCTGACAGCACAAACCAGAAAAAACCCGATACACAGATAATTGCAGGTAATTTGAGTTTGTTTGCAAGTACTTCTGGTGATAAATAGCATCAAACACCAGCATCAAGCATGGCCCCTCACATTTTGAACAATGATGTCCTTGATGCAGAAATGTTGTGGGCATTAGAACTGTAGGTGTGCTTGCCTCGTACAAATCAAACGAAAATATCAGCAAAATATTTCAAACAATGTTTAGTGACTGTGCTATTGAATCAAAATTCTCATGTGGGGAAAATAAATCCGCATACTTGGCTGTTTTTGAAATTGCTCCTTATTTGCAAAATGAGATAGTGGAACAAATCCGTCTTGAAAAAAAAAAAAAGTAATTTACGGCTTTTATTGTTTCCACGCACCAGCTATTTGTAGTTTTACTGTACAGTGGTGAGGTTGTCACCGTTAGATATGGCGAGACAGGGTGGGAGTTACGGTAGGGGCAAAGTTTTCTGAAAGACGAGCGAGGGGAAAAGGCTAGACACTTTTGATCTTGTAGGAACCTGGAAAATGTCTGCGGGAACAGTTCAGTCATTCAGACAGTTCTTTGTGGTGGATATGGCATAGAAACACGAAGAAATAACTTATCAGTCTATGTGCAAAACTCCTTAGACAGCAACGACAGTTTGATCGTAAATGAGCAGAGCTCGTCTGCGAGGACATCCGCTGAAGTAACAACTACGGACATGTTAGTAAAATGTTAAATTAACAATAAAAATTATCCAAATTATCCCATAGTCACTTCATTAGTAAATAAANGCAAAACTCCTTAGACAGCAACGACAGTTTGATCGTAAATGAGCAGAGATGCAAACATAAAATAAATTTACTACTAGTAAAGAATGTTCCAAACGTGTGTGAAATGTGTTGTCCCATATTTTTGTTGTAAGTGGCCTTTGATAATGAGAAAACAGTACCAATAAAAATGTTATTTATTTAATGTATTATGGGGAATGTGTGCAGCATTTTTTATTTAATGATAAAATATTAATAATTGCACACACATGCCATCTTGGTATTCACTGCTCCTCCTGGGAACTACTTGCGAGATACTGGATACATGCGCGCTGCACACTGTATACTTCCACGCCCACACACATGACATAGTACATGAGAATATAAAACACTGACCATGTGGTGAATTTTATTCCAAAGAGATTTCGCCTCAGACTACAGAACGCATTCATACTTTTCCAGCAGTTACTCATGTTTAAAATCAACAAAAGCTAAGTTTTTTTTTTATGGTATAAAGTGTCGGCTTACCTTGTGAGATACTATCCCAAGAAATTTTAATCCAGTGCCCCAGCAAAGATGAAGGCTTGTTCACACAATCATCCAGCACTTAGGAGTTTCGATGTCATGACNATTTATTTAATGTATTATGGGGAATGTGTGCAGCATTTTTTATTTAATGATAAAATATTAATAATTGCACACACATACCATCTTGGTATTCACTGCTCCTCCTGGGAACTACTTGCGAGATACTGGATACATGCGCGCTGCACACTGTATACTTCCACGCCCACACACATGACATAGTACATGAGAATATAAAACACTGACCATGTGGTGAATTTTATTAAAATGAGATTTCGCCTCAGACTACAGAACGCATTCATACTTTTCCAGCACCGTTTTAAAGAAAGTTACTCATGTTTAAAATCAACAAAAGCTAAGTTTTTTTTTTATGGTATAAAGTGTCGGCTTACCTTGCGAGATACTATCCCAAGAAATTTTAATCCAGTGCCTCAGCAAAGATGAAGGCTTGTTCACACAATCATCCAGCACTTAGGAGTTTCGATGTCATGACTCCTGGTGATTACAAGGTCGGTATTAGAGTCCTGTATGGCAGACATGTCACTGTCTTTCAAGTGGCCCCTGAAGGCATCTAAACACAACAGTCCACAGTGCTTCAGAAGAGCACTGGGTCTGCTGTTCCAAACAATCCACAGCCATTCCAACATCAGCTCACTTGTCATCCACCCTTTTCCATCACATCTGAAAATAATGCCACTAGGCAACTTCTCCTTGGGGGAGATTTTCCCTTTTCAAGAAAACAAACGGGGGAACTTTCCACCCGTCTGCTAACACAGTTAACATGACTGTGACGCGGAGCTTCTCGTTTCCAGATGTTTTCATTGAAATGGTATTTTTGCCTTTCACATCTTATTAAAGTAAACTGGCACCTCGTCTGCATTTCCTATCTGGGATAGCAAATAAGAATGCTTCTGGCGAACTTGAATAACATGCCGCTGATATTGCACAAGTTTTACCTCAAAGTCTTTTGATAACCTTTGAGCAATCGTGGTCCTTCATTTCAATGAAAGGCCATGCCGCCGCCATTGCTTGCCTTGTAATCACGTAGAGGAATGCTATTCGCTGTTGCAGTTTCCATCGCCTTCGTTCGAATTGCTTCCCGTGAAACTGGAAGTCCACTCTGACGCTTCTCCAGCACAACTTCTTCCACTTCATTAAACCTTTTACTTTCATTGGCCCGCAAAATGCTTTCCTTGTTGAATGCGAAAACTGCAATTTATTTTCACAAAGTCTCCACCTGCGAACATTGGCTTCGGTAATGGAAAATTGCTTGGTTGCAGCACAATTATTATTATGCATTTTTGCACGCCAAACCATCATTAATTTAACATTCGCATCATAACTACGAAGTTTAAATTTTCTTAGTTGCGACATCGACGAACCTTTTTTTTTTCCGACGTCGTCACTCATAATTAATTAACACGTGCTCATTTGCCAATGTGTTTGATACAAAACCGGAAAACGGCTTCAACCAAAAGTAAGCAACATACAAAAAAAAAATTAGATGTCGTAGATATAGCTACTACCTCATATTCACTCTGGGAATGTTAATATCAGCGCTAACGTTGGTCATCAAACAACATTGATCACTCACGTTCACAGACACAATGCCATTTTGGTGATCACATAGCTGCTCTAGATCACAAGATGTTTAGTTTACCACCATTATACAATTGTATCTTTGGTAAAAGCAACCTAACCAAACACAACCGCCTGTGGTGTAATGTAATGCACTGACCCGTTTATGCATATCAAATACTTGTACCAATATTTTAGCTGCGGTTATGTCTGCCAGTCTGGATTAAAGACAAGCAACAGAGCCTATTGGAATAAAAACGTGACTGAAATTGAAGTTAACCTCACATTTTGTTGATTGTGATTTACTTTTTTGATAATATTAACCAAACTTGTGTTTGTCGAAAGACTAAAATATTTCTCTGGAAACCATGAACTAAGTGCTATTACTATTACCTAAGCGTAAATATTAACCTCAATTTTTTTTGTGATGAAAAAATAAGATGACACCAAAATTTAGTGAAATTTGTAACAAAATGCAGTCTTATATTCGGGTGAATATGGTAAATATACAGCCGCCACTTGATGCACCAGCTGATGGCGAAAGGATACATAAATGAAAAGTAAAACACTGGTGCCACTTTCGTCGAACTGTCAAAATCTCGCCAAGTTACATGAGAAAGAGAGTACTCTCAGGACAGTACTCGATAGTGAGCACTTTTGAAATTAACCTTTGAAAAAAGCCCCTTCCCCTGCCTGCAAATATTTTAATGGATGGACAGTAGTTCCATATCTTAACATCAAATAAAAAGTGTTAGGTAACCATTTATAGTAACTTAAATTATTTCTTCCTGTCTTTTTTTTTAATACATCAAAATGGAAAAATTAGTACAGTTATAAATTTTTTACTTTCCTAATAATTTCACAGTTTCACTTGACCGACGGATGAATAAAGTGATGAGGCACACGGCAACGTTAATTTTAAATATGGCGGAGAATATACACAAAGTGCATACAAGTAGATCTTTAGCAGGGCTTTCAAAAGTGCTCATTTTACCGTGAAAAGCCCATACACACATCTTCACTGTGGATGCGCAGTTGCGGTGTTTGTACCATCACTCCCCACCTGAAGAAGCAGGCCAAGCCAGCAAAGTGTTGTGACCACGCATCCACGTACACAACGTGTTTACGTATCTATCGGCCAACGCCGTCCAGCAAGTACTCGTGTTTTCAGTCTCCTTCCTAAAATGCAATCATTAGTTTTATACCTTAAGTAGTTCAGTTTTTTTGCTGAGTAAGGATGAGACATGCAATTTGGAACTGCGAGTCTTCCAGATACCACGAAGAGAACTTCTCTCACGAAATTCTAACCTGTGAAGAGAATGGATGGTGCCCTTGTGAAAGCTTTATTCTCTTGTATGTACAGAGTACGACTGGCTCAAAAATTTACACTAGCCAATAAACTGGTAGAGACCCTATCATTTCGCATTATAATTCAGTACCAAAGTAAATGGCATACAAGTATGTGTTAGTTTTCACATGTGTCATCTGACACGCACTCCCTGCAGGACTCACAACCATTTAGCACATTGGTAGATTCGTTCTGCGCGGCGAGGTCAAAGAGGAGAATGAGTTTTGTTTGCAGTGCCAGCCAATAAACAACTGACTTCTGCTCGAATACGTAGAGGAGAGAGGAGTCTAGCCTGATGCCATCTTATAACCCAAAATGGTAGGGTCTCGACTGATGGTTATATTTGCAGCTAACACTGCCCACTGTTTGTCTGTACAGTTACCCAGTAAGAAACATCAACCATAATATCTGCCTCAACTGAAGAAATCAACCAAATACAACTGAACTACACACAATTTGTTGCAGCATAAAGATTGTACTTATTGCAAAATGCAATTTGTGAAATCACTATGTGTTGTAAACTGGCATGTGCAATACTTGATAATATACAGTACGATTCTAAAATCACGGGACAAACATTGAGGGGTGGTAGAGCTCACTAAAACAGNCAATACTTGATAATATACAGTACGATTCTAAAATCACGGGACAAACATTGAGGGGTGGTAGAGCTCACTAAAACAGACAATTATTGTACAGGAATATATGGGCGGGAGTGACGCGTTGAGGCACAAACACAAAAACATAACACATTAAATGCNTGGTCCTTCATTTCAATGAAAGGCCATGCCGCCGCCATTGCTTGCCTTGTAATCACGTAGAGGAATGCTATTCGCAGTTGCAGTTTCCATCGCCTTCGTTCGAATTGCTTCCCGTGAAACTGGAAGTCCACTCTGACGCTTCTCCAGCACAACTTCTTCCACTTCATTAAACCTTTTACTTTCTTTGGCCTGTAAAATGCTTTCCTTGTTGAATGCGAAAACTGCAATTTATTTTCACAAAGTCTCCACCTGCGAACATTGGCTTCGGTAATGGAAAATTGCTTGGTTGCAGCACAATTATTATCATGCATTTTTGCACGCCAAACCACAATTAATTTAACATTCGCATCATAACTACGACGTTTAAATTTTCTTAGTTGCGACATCAACGAACCTTTTTTTCCATCGTGGTCACTCATAATTAATTAACACGTGCTCATTTACCAATACGTTCGATACAAAACCGGAAAACGGCTTCAACCAAAAGTAAGCAGCATACAAAAAAAAATTAGAAGTCGTAGATATAGCTACTACCTCGTATTCACTCTGGGAATGTTAATATCAGCGCTAACGTTGGTCATCAAACAACATTGATCACTCACGTTCACAGACACAATGCCATTTTGGTGATCACGTAGCTGCTCTAGATCACAAGATGTTTAGTTTACCACCATTTTACAATTGTATCTTTGATAAAAGCAACCTAACCAAACACAACCGCCTGTGGTGTAATGTAATGCACTGGCCCGTTTATGCATATCAAATACTTGTACCAATATTTTAGCTGCGGTTATGTCTGCCCGCCTGGATTAAAGACAAGCAACGGAGCTTATTGGAATAAAAACGTGACTGAAATTGAAGTTAACCTCACATTTTGTTGATTGTGATTAATTTTATTGATAATATTAACCAAACTTGTGTTTGTCGAAAGACTAAAATATTTCTCTGGAAACCATGAACTAAGTGCTATTACCTAAGCGTAAATATTAACCTCAATTTTTTTTGTGATGAAAAAATAAGATGACACCAAAATTTAGTGAAATTTGTAACAAAATGCAGTCTTATATTCGGGTGAATATGGTAAATATACAGCCGCCACTTGATGCACCAGCTGATGGCGAAAGGATACATAAATGAAAAGTAAAACACTGGTGCCACTTTCGTCGAACTGTCAAAATCTCGCCAAGTTACATGAGAAAGAGAGTACTCTCAGGACAGTACTCGATAGTGAGCACTTTTGAAATTAACCTTTGAAAAAAGCCCCTTCCCCTGCCTGCAAATATTTTAATGGATGGACAGTAGTTCCATATCTTAACATCAAATAAAAAGTGTTAGGTAACCATTTATAGTAACTTAAATTATTTCTTCCTGTCTTTTTTTTTAATACATCAAAATGGAAAAATTAGTAGAGTTATAAATTTTTTACTTTCCTAATAATTTCACAGTTTCACTTGAACGACGGATGAATAAAGTGATGAAGTCCATGGCTGTGTTAATTTTAAATATGGCGGAGAATATACACAAAGTGCATACAAGTAGATCTTTAGCAGGACTTTCAACAGTGCTCATTTTACCGTGAACAGCTCGTACACACAAAAGTCGGACAAACACATCTTCACTGTGGATGCGCAGTTGCGGTGTTTGTACCATCACTCAACACCTGAAGAAGCAGGCCAAGCCAGCAAGTGTTGTGACCACGCATCCACGTGCACAACGTGTTTACGTATCTATCCGCCAACGCCGTCCAGCAAGTACTTGTGTTTTCAGTCTCCTTTTTAAAATGCAATCATTAGTTTTATACTGTAAGTAGTTCAGTTTTTTTTGCTGAGTAAGGATGAAACGTGCAATTCGGAACTGCGAGTCTTCCAGATACCATGAAGAGAACTTCTCTCACGAAATTCTAACCTGTGAAGAGAATGGATGGTGCCCTTGTGAAAGCTTTATTCTCTTGTATGTACAGAGTACGACTGGCTCAAAAATTTACACTAGCCAATAAACTGGTAGAGACCCTATCATTTCGCATTATAATTCAGTACCAAAGTAAATGGCAAACAAGTATTTGTTAGTTTTCACATGTGTCATCTGATATGCACTCCCTGCACATTGATAGATTCGTTCTGCGTGGCGAGGTCAAAGAGGAGAATGAGTTTTGTTTGCAGTGCCAGCCAATAAACAACTGACTTCTGCTCTAATACGTAGAGGAGAGAGGAGTCTAGCCTGATGCCGTCTTATAACCCAAAATGGTAGGGTCTCAACTGATGGTTATTTTTGTAGTTAGCACTGCCCACTGTTTGTCTGTGCAGTTACCAAGTACCAAACATCAACCATAATATCTGCCTCAACTGAAGAAATCAACCAAATACAACTGAACTACACACAATTTGTTGCAGCATAAAGATTGTACTTATTGCAAAATGCAATTAGTGAAATCACAATGTGTTGTACACTGGCATGTGTAATACTTGATAATATACAGTACGATTCTAAAATCACGGGACAAACATTGAGGGGTGGTAGAGCTCACTAAAACAAACAATTATTGTATAGGAATATATGGGCGGGAGTGACGCGTTGAGGCACAAACACAAAAACATAACACATTAAATGCAACACATTGTTTATTTACAACGTCGTCGCTAAATGCCTTTTTACAGCAATGTTTATAATAATTGCTCCAAATTACTACCACCGACAGCATTGCAAGCTTGGTAGCGCCGGTGGAGTGATTGGCGAACAGATTCAAACACACCCGGTATTTCACGCACGCCACCATTGTCAGCCAATCACGCCATATGTAGAGGTCGCCAAGCATGCGTGACTGTTGGTGGATGCATTTCCAGCAACTGTTTTAACATTTTCTGTATGGAATCACTCGTTAAGTATGCTGCTAATGAACATTTTATGTATCCGCTAATGTGTTATGTTTTTTGTGTTTGTGCCTCAACGCGTCACTTCCGCCCATATATTCCTATACAATAATTGTTTTTTTTAGTGAGCTCTGCCACCTCTCAATGTTTGTCCCAGGATTTTATAATCATCCTGTATACAAGTGTGANGTATTCCTATACAATAATTGTTTGTTTTAGTGAGCTCTACCACCCCTCAACGTTTGTCCCATGGTTTTAGAATCACACTGTATACATGTGTAAAATATTTTATAAAAATTAAATTAAAAATTCAGGAAAAACAGAAAACAAAATTTAATGCAGAATAACACTTGAAATAGGATTCACTTGAACAAGTAAGGCTAGTCCATGGCATACCTCATCACTTTCATGCAAACGCCACAGAGAACCACTTTCGGAAGTGACCAACCAAGCTGCCTACGAAACACTTCCGCCATCCTGTACGTGGCAATAAAGTACGGCTTACATCCACTGTTCCAATATGCAATTATTATGTGTTCACATCTGTATGCCAAGAACTACGATCGGTTCACAAGGTCTCTAATTCCACTCACCGGCTTGCCCAATTAAAAGCACGCTGCAACAGGAAATCACTAACACTAAAAAAAGTTGTAATACTCTGCATTTGCCAGTTTTTTTAAAACCAATAGTAACGAAATTCCACCCGGCTACAGCATAGAAGGTTGGAAGCTAGTAGTCGTTTCCTAACGTCGAAACAGTGCGTTGCCTATAGAGCGTGGCAGGTCACCATTATCCCTTTAGCGTGGTCAGCAGTTCCCCGTTCTCTTTGAGTTGCTGCACTATGTCCACGCCGCCAATCAGCTCGCCCTTCACGTACACCTGCGGGTACGTCGGCCAGTCCGAGAACTCCTTCAAGCCTTGCCGCACCTCCTCGTCCGTGAAGATGTCAAATGTGCCAAACTGCAAACTAAACGAACGGTCATCATTGTAAAATGGGGGGTCGTCTTACAATCGACAGCAAACTGTTTCAACTTACAACAACACACAATGTTTACGCACCCATTCGACTGCCAATCACATCACATGTAAATGCATATATTTTTCATATAAATATAGA
>NQII01002381.1:82999-98648 GCA_002778355.1 Clitarchus hookeri
CCCCCCTTTTACGACGCGAATTGTACGGAGCATACGTAGAAAAGGGAGGGAGTTGTCTCAAGGGCTCATGTATCAATTCACATGTTCATGCAACAATAAAACCTCGATTTGTGAAATATGAATTACCCTGTATTCATTCATTAGTGAATTGGACCATTAAACAACAGTGTCGAAGCATTGCTACGCCCGCTCACTGAGGACTAGTATTAAGTGTTGGCGCCTCACACCACAGAACAGATTACAACACCTACGTCCAAACCTCAGCTTTGGCAGGTGTCAAAGAGTTGAAAAAATAAGCCATATACAGTATTTTTTAATGTCTTAAAAAATTAAATACTAACATTTATTATTGTGTACATTTATAACATCGATCTGTCATTTAGTATTTTAATTATGCAGTGATTTAAGAAATGAACCAATTATTTCTTTGTGATTCCATGCAGTGACTTTCTAAGCAAAAAATTAAAATTGTGAGTAACTTATTTATCTTGAAACATGATCTTATAATATGGGGGTCATCTTACAGTCAGGGTGGTATTATTTTCGGGTGAATACGGTACTATAAGAATTAGACATACAGGAAATGGGCAACTAGGTCAAACATCATCAGTGAACTAGACACAAGCACATGGATCTTCACAGGTAATTACTGGTAAATACACACATACAAATGTTTGTTTCATCTTATCACTAGAGCCAAGCTAATTTTGTGAATAGTGATAAAACTGAAATAACACCGAAATGCAAGTTAATACAGCACATTAACATCAAAATTTAAGTTATAAAATAAAACTAAATTTAGCAAAAATAAACTATATCTACAAAACACTGGCCAAAAATTTGTATCCAAAAATGTATAAACGTGATAATCAAAGTTTTCAAATCATGGGGGGAAAAAAAATTATAATTTAATGTGGTAATTATTTAGGCTGAGTGAATAAACAGTATTGGTAAATTGGTAAATGGTTAATTAATTATGAGTGACTAAATTTAAAAAAAAGTTTGCATTTGTTAATTAATGATGAGCAACATTAAAAAAAAAAAAAAAAAAAGGNAAAAAAAAAAAAAAAGGGTTCATCAATGTCACAACTAAGAAAATTTGGACGTCGTAGTTATGATGCAAATTTTAAACTAATAATGGTTTCTATGCAAAAATGCATAATAATTGTGCTGCAGCCAGGTATTTTTCCATTACCGAAGCAAATGTTCGTGAGGATCATTCTACTGGGGAGTCTGATTCAAGTGATGAATAATTGAGACACAGTTTTTTTTTAATACTGCATTCTTTTATCTTTCTTGAACATAAGGTTTGATGACTGGTACACTTTTACCTATTTTACTTATATTAAAAATGATTTTCATGGGATATTTAACTTTTGAGTTTTTTTATCATCATGGCCTGTCAATAAGTATTTGTGGCAAAATTGAATTTTTCCCATTAGCAAAGGGTAAATGTAGGGGGTCGTCTGTGAATGCGGAAATGTTTCCAATGTGCTAAATGTCTTGAAAGTACCATTCCGTCACTATCTGGAATGTGCATTCTTTTCGTAGGTAAACCTACTGGGGGCACATTTAATAGTTTAGTCAAAAAGCACTTTTTTTCAATCACTCAAACGCATTTCAAAGCGCTAGGTAGGTGACCGCCTTGAGGACTGAAGCCTATCGCTACCTGTGGGGAAGGGACTGACACGAACTCAATCCGACCAATGCACAAGCAGCTGACGCACCGTTCGAACAAGACGACAAACGAGCCGGCGTAACGCAATCGCTGCCTCCCCACAACAGACATCAACCCTCGCCGGCGTCACTTACCGCTGACACTCAAGACCATCTCTAGCATGCAAAGTACAATCACCACCACCTTTTTAACCTCAAAACAATTAGACCACCAGTGATAAACTCTGGTGAGAACCACCAACCATTCTGTGGTCTGTTCCTTGCGGCTCTTGCAGCAGACTGTCCATTTTGAAATGCAAGTTTTGAACCAAAAATTACCAGTGTGTTGGTAATACTACACCCCCCTACCTTAGGTGACAACTACTGTCTCAACGCATACGTAGGCTGTTCATGGTAAAGTGAGCACTTTTGAGGCCCTAGTTACTTTTTCCTTTCAGAAATCTTTTATCCTTTAACCACCTTTTTAAATAAATATTCCCATGTAAGTCATAAAAACAGTGTATATATTCCGCTGCAATCAAAGGTTAACTTCTATGGCTAAAATTAAATATTTTTATTGACTATTATTCCAAATTTTAAAAGTGTTCACTTTTACCATGAATTGCCTGTGGGCAGATATATCCTTACAGTAGCGTGGATACCAAATGTGTAAAGTTCGCCCGGGGGTTTAGCCGTCTTTCGTTCAAGTTTGGACGACACACGCAGCCTGAGGATTGGCTTGTCAAAGAGAAATTGCACACGATACTTCAACAGACCTTCCTGGATTCACGTCACCTTGCGTTGTACGAGGGTACAGCACTGCTCCAACACCTCGCATGTTAAAATCCTTCCTCAAAATTTCCGGTGATGTTTCAGTGATTGCACCAGCTTATCCTGAGGGTATTTTGTGCCATGTTCAAATCAGTTGCACATGAAACCGTGTCATTCTACTGTAAAGGGGCAGCGGTGGCGCAGTGGCCAGGGCGCTCGCCTCCCACCACGGCGATCCGGGTTCCATCCCCGGTGGGCCCACTCCCGGACCCTCGCATGTGGGAATCGTGCTGGACGATGCCGCTTGCCAGCGGGCCCTCTCGGGGTACTCCCGCTTCCCCTGCCCTTGCATTCCAGCGCCGCTCCATTCTAGGGTATCCTTTCTGTCATGTCCGGGGATGACGGTCACCTACGGGTCCCAGCTGGAAAGACCGTCACTTCGGAGGGTGTTGCCTTGCCCTGGGTGCACTCCCCATACGCCATTATTATTATTCTACTGCAAATGTGTACGACTGCAAATTAAACCTGCGAGTACCTGTGCTTGTGCATTTGACCTACAGACCATTAGGAACTACAGTATTTACCACATTGTAAGCCAACCTTTTTTTATCAGTTTGAATCTTCCAAAATCACGCCTCCGCTTAGAATTGGGACAGGCAATATTACATACAGTTCCGACCAAGTATGCATAAAACATACTGATAAAATGGACAGTATATTTACCAGCACCATTGCAGCCCTAATACTAATACTCCGCGCACCCCCTTGTCGCTTGGCTGTCAGACTCCTAACGAGGTCAGGGCAGCAGTCGTCGAGGATGAGTGTCTCATTATTTCCCCACCACTGTCCCCCCCTCCCAGCTGTCCATCATCCCTCCCCTTAGCCACACCCACACCTCTAGCTCCCTTCCACCCTCTAGCCATGCTCACTGCACACCAATCTCCCTTCTTCTCTCCAGCACTCCAGTGCTCCTATACCAACACACCTCACTCTCTTTTTCATCTCTTCTTCTTCCTCTGCTGCACCCCTTTTCCTATCATCTGCATTCTCACCCTCTTGCTACAAACACCCACACCCCTTTTAGACGCAATTGTCACAACAGACTGTCCTGAATTTACTTTGTCCACTTTTTTACCTCTCCCTACCTTTTCCACCCCCCAACAAAACCAGTCAACGGAGGTGAAAACTCTGACACGATCAATGACATAACCACATGCGCTCAGCTGATAGTGTATAGTATGTGCAAGACATTGAAAATTCAGCTTGCATTGTGGTGTTGGCTTACAATCAATTATGTATGGTAGTTAAATGTAATTTTTTTAACACTGTATTGTTTCTAAAACTACTTCAAGAGACTAAAAAAATTTAGTTGAACAGGTGTATGCCTTAAAATAACAGAATTTGGCATCACATTTACTATATTGTGCAAGACAACCTCCATTTCCCCACAAACACTCTGCAAGACTCCTGACGGCACTATTGTACTGCTAAAGGAACATCCACCAGGCAGTGGTTTCACCAGGGTTTCTCTTGGGTAAGGCTCATTCTACTCAGGTCGGGAAGCTCAGTGCTTTTAGTTTGGCAACTAACATTTTTCACCACCAGGTAAGCGCTAGTGTCTCACGTGTACCAGATTTCTTCCATTTTATACGTTAAAAAACAAAATTATAGCAATAATTATAAATCAAATATAAAATAACTACATAACGACGTAAAATCTTTGTCTCTTATTATTAACGTAGATTAAAATTTAATTTAAAATGACCTTTCTGGAACACTGTGCACCTAGTGGTGGAAACGTTCCCTATGCCAGACTCTCCCAATAAGAAGACTTGCTTTGTTCCTGACCTGAGTGGAACTAACCTCACCTTGGGGTACAGCATGTGCCACATGCTTGACAACTCTCGGCTGCAGCCCACCGGGACTGTATGCGTCAGGAAAANCCACACCCCCTAACTCCCTTCCACCCTCTAGCCATGCCCACTCCACACCAATCTCCCTTCCTCCCTCCACCACTCATATACCACTCCAAGCTCTCTTCCACACATCCCACTCTCTTTGACAAAACCAGCCAACAGAGGTGAAAACTCTGGCACGATCAATGACATAAATGCATGCTCTCAGCTGATAGTGTGTGCAAGACATTGAAAATTCAGCTGGCATTCTGTGTTGGCTTACAATCAATTATGTGCAGTAGTTAAATGTAATTTTTTTAACACTGTATTGTTTCTAAAGCTACTTCAAGAGACTAAAAAATTTTAGTTCATATACATTAGCTTTATTTTGAATTATTGGTAAGTTATAGAACAGAACTATTTGAACACCTGTATGCCTTAAAATAACAGAATTTGGCATCACATTTACTATATTGTGCAAGACGACATCCATTTTCCCACAAACACTCTGCAAGACTCCTGACGGCTCTATTGTACTGCTAAAGGAACATCCACCAGGCAGTGGTTTCACCAGGGTTTCTCTTGGGTAAGGCTCATTCTACTCAGGTTGGGAAGCTCAGTGCTTTTAGTTTGGCAACTAACATTTTTCACCACCAGGTAAGCGCTAGTGTCTCACGTGTACCAGATTTCTTCCATTTTATACGTTAAAAAAACAAAATTATAGCAACAATCATAAATCAAATATAAAATAACTACATAACGACGTAAAATCTTTGTCTCTTATTATTAACGTAGATTAAAATATAATTTAAAATGGCCTTTCTGGAACACTGTGCACCTAGTGGTGGAAATGTTCCCTATGCCAGACTCTCCCAATAAGAAGACTTGCTTTGTTCCCGACCTGAGTGGAACTAACCTCACCTTGGGGTACAGCATGTTACACATGCTGCTGACAGCTCTCGGCTGCAGCCCACCGGGACTGTATGCGTCAGGAAAACTGGCTACGTACCCCGTCTCTGTGAGGATCTCCATGAGCTGTCTGCTGAAGCCGCAGCGAGGACTGTTGCGGTCGCCCTTCATGAACACCATCACTTCTGAACTGTTTATCAAGCCTTTCAGTCTGCACACAGCGCGCACACACCTCAACGTTACACTTCGCGGTCAAACAACCAACATTATTTCAAATCTACAACATTACCACATTAACCTGAATAGCCTCACCTCAACTACGCAATCTGCACAGCTGACAGTAAACCACGGTNCTACCTGAATAGCCTCACCTCAACTACGCAACCTGCACAGCTGACAGTAAACCACGGTTACATCAGGTGACGCGATACACATGAAAGTATTATGATGTACACTATTTGTTGCTCTAATACAGTGATGTGCCACAGTTTTTTTTCGCAAGGGGCTGTAACCCTTGCTTGTCTACGGACTGCAAGCGCAAAAATCACAATCTCAAATATGTACGTAAAAAATAATCAGTGTAAATGTATAAAATAAGGCTTTCAATATAATGTACTTTCATTTCTAAGTACAGTATACAAGTTCTGTCTTTTACCATGCTACTGTGGGGTCTTCAATCAACTTGGTGTGCATTAAATAGTAACCTTCAAATTAGTGATGGCCCGATACTGAAAAAACCCGATACCTGTAAACCGATATTTTCATTTATCATACTGTAAGCAGACATTTGTCACTAAAGTGTTTGAGAGAAAACTGCTGCTTGGAAAAGTTTTGTTTGCAATAAGCTAAATTGACTTACTGTTAAGTGAGATTTACTTTATGCCCGGTACATCAAAGAATCAAAAAAATAGTTTAACATTATACAAAATTATATCTCACTACAACATATTACAAAACTAAGTTAAAGTTGCAAAAAGGTCGCTAGTCTACAAAAAATATGTAAAAAGACAGGAATGAAAACTAAGTTAACAAGCCACAATCATTTTGTTTACTTTGAGAAACGTACGTCAAACATAAGACTGCTTTACCAAAAATAAAAATGTAATCAGTGAAGCGGAAAATAACGATGGGCATGTACATTCTAATTTGTTTTTATCGTAAAAAATTGTTTTTTTAATTTCTTAATTAAATTTTTTTTTTAAATTTAATTATTGCATATTGATATTTCAAATTATTTTGTTCTTTTTAGTCGCATTGCTGCAGCCTGATGTTAAGAGTTGGGAAAATTAAGTGTGCAGCAGAGGAGAGAAAATACTTGAGGTTAGAATGGCCATTACCGATGTGCCGATATTTTAGTGCCGATCTCCGATAATGGTAAATGTACCGATAATACCGATATCCGATACCGGATATCGGGCCATCACTACTTCAAATGTTCGGCACAGAACGTTACTAGTACTTCCACCCATACATTTGAAAGTCTGGAGATGCTTTCACATAGTCCTGTTACTACACCGTTCAGTCTGGGATCAAGCTCGACAATTCCAATGTACCAAATGAAATATTAACCATCTTATATTATTTTATAAAATACAGTAAGTCACATTAGTGAATCTACCACCAATACTAAAATGGTTTTTTTTTACAGCCCCTGATTGAACACTTGCCTGCATTTTACAACTTATTTTCTTGGGTTTTTTTTACTGAATAAATTTCCCTTTCATGCAAAACACTTTGAGCCGGTCAGAGTGATCTCACCTTCCTTCGAGCTGCTTCTTGTCGTCAGGCAAACTCGCAACTCCGTTCTCGCTCGGCTTGCCGGTCTGCTTCTTGGGGAGCATCTTCTCCAACTCCCCGTTCTCCTCCATCTCACGCACGATGTCCAGGCCACCAATCAGCTCTCCATTGACATACAGCTGTACAATGCAACACCCGTGACGAGACCCCATTCAGCAACGACAATACAAGCCAAACAATACAACATGCTAGACCTGTCATAACACACACATTGCTAATTGTTTCATTATATTACTAGGCAACTCAATTAACGATCGAGGAAAAAGGTACAAGGTAATTAAACCATCCTGAATTAAGCCAATCACAAACGACCACTGTCGTTAAGTATCTGTGGTGAAATGCAGTGTTTACGCTAAACGACAGAATTGATTAATTATCACGAAAAAATAACCCACAGTCCTGCCTCAATTTACAGCCACTTTTCTGTCCAAATGAATTACAAGTTTGAATACTCGGTGACCCCAGTACACCAACCCGAAGCCACGCCTAAACAAAGGGCCGCTCTAATCAGGTTCACACAATAGAATTATTCTTTTTATCGCTGTTACACAGTAATTACAATCACTTGNCCGCTGTTCCATAGTAATTACAATCACTTGTTTTACGCAACAGCCCTCAACATCTTGAAAGCTGTGCAAGGTGGCTGTCTGCATACTACAGTGACTGTACAGAACGTCAGGCTCAATACTTGTGAGCGACGTCTGCTTACAAGTAGCATTTACGAAATGCTACAAGTATACGTGGATCAACTTGTATTCACTTTTAACTCATGAGAATCACTGACTTTGGGTGCCAGGATGAAATGATTCAATGCCCCTGAAACTGAATTACCATCAAGGATGACGTAGATGCCGTAAATGTGATGTAGCATCCAATATGCGACAAAATCAATTGATTATTCTAGAGAGAACTTTTCTCACTTTTGTGCAACACACTTACTTATATAATAAATTTTTTCAAAATTAAAAAAGTAATTTTTAATTAATACAGTTTTACTTTTGTAATGCTGAAGTAATGTACAATATAATGTAACAACCGCTAGCATACCTGTAATGTAAAAAAATTAATATTAACTTCAATTAAAATTTTTGCACATATGCCTTTCCATAAAAAAAACAAATGTAACAAACATACAACACTTCTCTTCACCTCAGGTTATATTGAAGTTTTACAATAACCACAGTTACACAAGACCTAATGAACACACTGTCAATCCTATGGCATATTTAATTTCTAGGACACTTTTCCTGCGCTATTCTGTATTCAACTTTAATTCTTTTGACCTTTTCAAGCAATTAAGCTGTGAAAGAGCTGTAATCGGAGTCTTTAATAAACAGCTGAACTGGAATAAAAAAAATTGGTGATGCACCATCTCTAGTTACAAACGTGAACATTAAATGCTTCCTTTTGTGTTAATTGAACATTAAATGTTTTTTTTTCCTGTTAACCAAACATTAAATGTTTTCTTTTACTGTAATCCAAACAACATAGTTTTTTTGGAAATGAAAATTTTACAACAAATTTTACATGCAAACATCTTAATAAGCAATTATATTAAATGCAGGACAGGCACACGAGGAAGACCTACATCTTAATACGTATTATAATGAAGTAGTATGCTTCTAATAAAAGTCTCTAAAAGATGAGAAGTGGATGGACAGAGCGTATGCCAGCGAGATGTCGCACCTAGAACTCCCACACGCCTACGTCTTGGGAAATACTTCTTGCGAAGCAGTGCCCAATAGTGCCAGAGCTAACGGACATCACTTGGTTGCTGCTGCCCTGAGACACGCTCTGGGAACACCATCTCCAGAGAAAAAAAGCAGTCAAGCTTGCAGCATCAGAAAGGAAGTGAGCGAGTGAAGGGATTTGGGCGGCTCTTAACAATCGAGGTCTTGAGAGCAGATGAGGGTGAAGTGAGGTGAGTATGGAGCAGCGCCAGAATTAAGGGGCGCGGGAAACGGGAGATCCCCGAGAAAAACCCGCCGACCAGTGGCATCGTCCAGCACAATTCCCACTTGCAAAAATCCTGAGTGAACCGACCAGAAACTGAACCCGGTTCGCCATGGTGGAAGGTAGGCAGTCTAACGGCTCAGCCACCGGGGTGCCATCAGAAAGAGAGTGGTTGGTTTATGTAGACAGGATTTTTGTGTGGCATAATTACGCACACAGANCCTGAGACACGCTCTGGGAACACCATCTCCAGAGAAAAAAAGCAGTCAAGCTTGCAGCATCAGAAAGGAAGTGAGTGAGTGAAGGGATTTGGGTGGCTCTTAACAATCGAGGTCTTGAGAGCAGATGAGGGTGAAGAGAGGTGAGTATGGAGCAGCGCCAGAATTAAGGAGCGGGGGAAATGGGAGATCCCCGAGAAAACCCGCCGACCAGTGGCATTGTCCACCACGTCCGGAGTGAACCGACAAGAGACTGAACCCGGTTCGCCATGGTGGAAGGCAGGCAGTTAACGGCTCAGCCACCATGGCGCCATCAGAAAGAGAGTGGTTGGTTTATGTAGACAGGGTTTTTGTGTGGCATAATTACGCACACAGAAGCTTGTAGCAACAGGGCCTCTCGATTACAACGGGTATCGTTATCATGGTGAAATTAGCGATGTTGGGAGTCAACTGAACTGTCGCCAGTCTGGTTTCTTCATGGCACACAAGTGTGACACCCGACTGGGCATAACCATTGGCAACTCTTTGCTAAGTTTACATCTCTCACCTGCGGGAAAGTCGGCCAATCAGAGTACTTCTTCAGTCCCTGGCGCACTGCCTCGTCGCTCAGGATGTCGAACGTCCCGTAGTCTGCGTTCAGGTTGTTCAGCAAAGCAATTATTGTCTTGCTGAAGCCGCAGCGAGGCTGCCCAGGCGAACCCTTCATGAATAACATTACTGGTGCTGCGCTTATCAGGCGCTTCAGCCGAGCGTTCAGGTTGGCCTCCGACTCTACAGCAGGCTTCACAGCCGACAATGACACTTTCGACGCCTGCGACAGCAAACATCAGCCCATTGTAATTAAAGTTACTGATAAAAATATTGTATTTATCTAAACACAGGATAAGCTCAAAAATATTATGTCCATATTTTTACTTCAAGTCTACAGAGAAAATGTATTTCTCCACAAATTATTCAGCCATGTAATTTAACATAATAACTTTATTTTGGCACCTGAATAATGGTTAGACATTACTAAAAGTTTTGAATTTTACAACATGCAATATTTTACATAGTCTATAGTACACCTCAAATGCATTATAAATTAACTAAATCACCCTTTCTTTGTCCACCCCATCTTTTTTCTAATCATAAAGCATAGTTTCTTTATATTTAAAAGATTTTGTTGAGTTGCTTGCATTTTAATGTGTATTCAAAAAATTAATTAACCAACAAGAATAAAACAACAACCTTTAAGTTTTCAGTATGCAAAAATTAGACCAACCTGAATTTTCAGAAACAAAAATGTAGACTAAAAATGTAGTCTTATATTTCACTAGCTTGAATTCTGAAGTTCAATTAAGGACCAAAATATGACTACACACAATCTGGAATGAAACTTTAAGAAACTGTCAAGTCAATTTTACAACTTCCTAGGACTTGCACGTCACAAATGCTACGACAACACAAATAACGGGTATGAAAACAGCATGGCTAGAGGCATTTGAAAGTATTAACAGAAAACCACTGAAGACGCATTCCACGGCAGCGAATACTAATTCCAATATTACTTTTCAGCACTGTCCAAAAATAACTTGCAATGAACTACCAAAATATTTAGTTGTCTTGGTAATTTTTCTATAGCAACTACCGCACTCAATTTACTTTCCATCGAAATCATTTAATCACTTCAAGCATATAGTTTTGTTTAAAAACATAACATAATGCCTTACAGCCCCAACTATCACAATAATGGATGAAAATTCTGTATGTCCTCGACGAACAGCGTCGAGAAGCTTGGGTGGCAAATGTCCCCAATAAACCCATTCAAATTACGTAAGGAACATAATATTGATTTACACTTATTTTTGACATTCTCTTTACTTTGCGGGAGGACTAGAACATGCAAAGGGAGCAACGGTTATCAAAGTTATATAGAAAGACCGTCTCGACGAGCTGCAAGGAGACAACTGACACTTTACTTGCTGCTGTATCTTCTTTGCGAGAGTCGCGGCGTCCGCCCCATCAACTCTGTCGACCACGGACCCACCACAGAGCAGGAGGAATGTCGGCACGGCTGTGATGCCAAAGTTCATGGACACCTCAGGAATGTCTTCCGCTAGGCATTTGGCAAACTTCACGTCCTGCAAAAAAAAAAAAAACCTCGCACACCACACAATCTTGTTTCCGCCTGCTCGTGACAGCCACATTGTAGTTTGCCATACTTCACATTCACAATTTTAAAATTTCCCTTACGCAAACAAACTTTGAATGCTCTCTGGTATAACCCAGGCTTCCGACATTTTAGCCGAGATAGGGCTGCTAACTGGCCCGTATTTTACGGGATTTCCCGTATCCTGGGATCGAAAGAATGATCCGCATGGACGTAAGACAGGACGTCATACGTCTTGTATCTCGGACTTTCTCAAAAATAAACTAAATATTGGTAAACACGCCCATCAGTAATTTACCACTTTTATGTTTGCTCTCGTGCTTTAACCCAATGACCACAGATAGTTACGACTGAAGCCGACAGGTGGCATTCTACAAGCGTGTTCGCGAAAGTAGCGCTTGCAGAAATGTGTACGGTATCTTTTCTTCCACTAAGATACGGCGGGAATAGGCCGCTAGACTACTGAGTACATTATAAAAAGTAAGACAGAATGCACTAGTACTCGCAGGGCGGTACTCGAAGATAAACACACACAGACTGTGTCGGTGTCATCAGTCACACTGAATTATGACTAAAATTGCAATTAATACTTTGTTGTATATGTTCAGAGTAAATGTTGAGCTGTATAATGCTGACTTTTGCACATTACCGATAGTATTTAAAATTGCTTTTTTTTATAACAATTTTCCTTAATTACTTTATTTGGGTCAGATGTCCTGTGCTCAATTGTCAAAGTGTACCCTATGGATTTTCGCAAGTGGGAATTGTGCCAGATGATGCAGCTGGTCAGCAGGTTTTCTCAGGGATCTCCTGTTTTCCCCGCCCCTTCATTCCGGCGCTCCTCCATACTCACCTCACTTCACTCTCACCGGCTCTCAAAACCTTGTAGTTAAGAGCCACCCAAATCTCACCACTCCACTCTTGCACACGGCTTGTCTAATTTACTGCTCTAACACAACCTGGGCCTTTGAGAGAATTCCACAACACATGTTACATAAACCCAATAATTATTTGTAGATAAGTTATATTTTCTCAATTTTGGACAGTTTCCTCTCTAATGCCTCTTCACCGGGGGAAAAATTTGCTGCCCAACCACCAGCAGTGACTTTTAAAATATTGAATTTTAATAGCACTTTTGAAACACCTTTTACATCAGTTGAAGAGTAGAAACACAAACAAGCATAACACGCGCTCGTTTGGTATTACTTTTCTATGCTAAAATATCTAATATTGTTATTTTTTTTTGCTGAAATAATTGTTTATTTCTTTTAGCTAAATAATATAAAGATGCTTCCAACAGAAAGTGGTTTGATAACCGTTACCCAGTTACTTTTTTTTCAATCACTAACTTTTAACTCTACTACATTTTTTATACCCACTAACCTTTATTCCATTACGCTGTTCCCAGCCATTAACTTTTAACCTAGCCAAGTTAAATTTTTGGTACAATAAATTAAAGTAAACTTTAACTAGTTTTTACAACTAACCTATTCATGTTAGTCTGTTAATGAGAACAGCAAGCTAAGGCAACTGATTGCAAAAGATTATTTTCTAAAAGTAGCTATTCGAATATCATGGTACTGTAATATTCTTGAATGGATCGTGCAATGATTGAATGAAGGGTGGTGAATTACCTTGTATTCTGTCTGTTTAGCCAGTTCATCCATGACCTCGTTCATAGAGGTGCACTGCGCCGCCCAGTCTGCGTAGAAGTGGACCACCACCAGGCTGTTGGCCCTAAGTCACCACACAAGCACACTGCAGAGGGCACTTACATCTCACTCTTCCCCCCCCCCATGTCTACTTTGTACGTGAAAAACACTAAACAAACATCAACATAGAATCAGACAACAGCCCTACATTACTACGCAGACATGCACATAAAATGGCTACAGAAATAAAAACATTTCGATCAACTCAACACACTGACTTACCCTGCGTAGTGAGAGACTTGAGTTTCACCTAACAGCTAAGGACCAATGACTGTGAAACGAGGTGGAGATGAAGCAGCAATGGAATGGAAACGGAGTTAAGAACAGAAGTACTCGTCAAAATCCCATCGACCAGCATGCAACATCCACAATATTTCCAGCGTGCGGAAAACCAGGCAGTCGACAGAGCTGCGTCGTTCCGCTGCCAGTCGGTGTCTCGCACGTTAATGCCGAGTCGCAATTCTATACGACTGCACGCACTGTTTCGCTGCTGCCCACCCCTGCATGCACACACTCTCAGCATCACCCCGCACTGGAACGGTTCACACCACTGTTCCAAGTATGCAGCACGCCAAATTTGTTTCCAGTCAATGCTCTCAACTTTACGTTACACTGAGAAAATTACATTAAAATAAACATTTGGTCGCTTGTTTTGCAAGCCAATAATGTTGCACTAAATGGCTAGCAAACTAAAAATACATTATTTTTTTTGCAATCCAAATAGAAAACTACTACTACTGATAATGTTTACTTTTCATTCTTTTATATAATACGGCTAATTAAGTTAACGCGATACATGAACATAATTTTTTTAACATATTTCCATGAAATCGGCAAGTGTTGGGACAGCCATTCTCTTGTGTGTTCCTCGACTGATGTGTTCGACATTGCGTGGTGTTTGTTGCTCTGGTTGCGGGCAGACAGCGTAAGCTCCACTGTGTTGTTGTGTACATGTAGTGTTTACATTATGTTCAGGTATCGTTGTGCTAGGCGTGGGTGCCCTCTCCAGGTTTTTCACTTCTCCTAGCTCGTAGTAGCTACCTTCCTGTCTGTTCGAACTTATCCTAGGTCTTCTCAAGCTGCTCACTGATGGTACTTACTTCCCCTCTGTGTGTGTAATCGCTACCTTTCTAACAGGCTTTGCATATGTTGGTTCAAGCTTTCCAACTCAGTATTCCTCCGTTTCCCTTAACTCTCAAGACTGTTCCCCCGACTTCTAGAATCTGCTGTTTTAATCGAGAAGTGCTGGCTTCGGCCCGCGAGATCGTGGTTCCCACTAGTTGCTAAGTGCCTTCATCGTTTAGTGCCAGCTTGGAAAAGGACTCGTCTAACATTCTAATATGGGTAATTATTAAGTTTAGGGGCCTTTCTGAAAAAATAAAAATAATTCACGGAAAATTGTATATTCCCACTCTACTAATGATGCAGAACACGAATATACTAGGGGCATTAACGTCCGACTAATTTCGTAATATGTGCCCACCTAACCTAACAGAACCTAACCCCACGATGGGTGAATCACTATTTTACATTTTTACACTAACCTAGAATGTTTGGGTTTTACACTAAACTACGAATGTAGGATTGTAGGGATTTAAAGGAACCGTAAAACACACCAAAAGAATGTAAATTGACTCACCTAGGTAGGGAGGTGGTATAATTCCTCTGACGTTAATAGACTTAAACAAACATATTTCACAAGTTTTTTAAATATGTTGTACTTATTTTAACATTACGCCCTCTTGAATATGAACAAGGTAAGCAGTGCAGAACCCATTAATGCAACTTTTGTTGGTCTAGGAGGTTTCGTTCAGAAACGTAAACAAACTGGCTATACTGCTAATTTCGCAATTTTGTTCAATTTTTTTTTAATATGTTGTACTTATTTTAAAGCTATGCCCTTAGTATATTTGTGTTCTACGTGATTAGTAGAGTATGATTGCTGTTGGCTTCAGTCTGTGATTCTACCCTCTCCAGCCTTGAATCAACATCACAGATAGCCTGTGTGGCATTGTTTATTTGCTGTGTGAATTCATCTTTAATTTTACTGCACTCATTCCAAATACTATCCAATGTAGTTGTGTTTGCCCTCGCATCATTAACATCGGCTCTTACTTCACCAATACTGCGTTTGAGAGTAGCAGCGTCAGTTCGTTCGTCATCTCCAACATATGCTGCATGTACGCTATCTGCCCTCTACTAATTGTGAGTTGTGGGTTGTGGTACACCTGCTTGTGCGACTGGTGTATTTGGCTCCTCCATCACAATCTCTGCCTCCGTACCTGTTACTGATATGGTGGTTTCACTCTGTTCCTATCAGAATTCCCTACCTGTTGTTCATGTGCATTTTTTCTTTCCCTTTCCACTTTCATAGAACTCCTAAGGAAATAGATGCTAGCATCCCCATCTACAGACATTGTAACAAATAGTAAGACAAACAACACTCAACAATACAACAGATTTAGAAAACTTTTTAAATCGTGGCCGACATGTTGTGCGCCACAGAAATCTTTTTCACAACTTTGGGTTCTGTTGTTGAGGTTATTAATTTTTGGTAATTATCCAGAGTAGTGGCTTTTCTGTAAA
>NQII01002381.1:98705-149355 GCA_002778355.1 Clitarchus hookeri
TAGGATTTTAGGGATTTAAAGGAACCGTAAAACACACCGGAAGAATATGAATTAACTCACTTAGGTAGGCGGTGGGTAAAATTCCTCTGTCCCCGGCCAATTCCTGTTGTACACCTTACCTCACTCGACGAAACACCATGATCTACTAAAACGTCCAAGAAACACCCGCCCCATAGGCGAATATTACGCACAAAAGCACTCGTTCATAGGCGAATATTAAACACAAAAGCACTAGTTCTTGCACTCTCAGTTTTTAAATTGGTCGGATTCGGACGTCACAACTCAGGCCCGCAACGACGCGACCGCAATGTCTCGCATCTCAACTGCCTCAGAAAATTCCGGGACAATGACATCTAACGCCGTTACGATGACGTCTCAAGACCCACAGCCAATAAGATGACGGCACGAATCATGGGGGTCACCAAAAATCATGGTGTCACACAAACAAACCAGCGAACTGCTCGTACTTTTAACTATTTTATTTCATACGTTCTACTTAATTTAACATTACGCCCTCCTGAATATTAACAAGGTAACCTGTGCAGAATATATTAATGCTACTTTTGTTGATCTAGGGCATTTCGTTCAGAAAAGCAGCTACTCTATACAACTACCCAAATAACTGTACCGTACCCATAGCCAGCATGCAAAATGCAGCCTCAAATGGCCTGTATAACACAGGCAAAGCTTCTATAGTGTATTCATGATTACTTCACACTTTCTGAATCAAACCTCTAAAAAATCACCCCACGTATGTTGCGTGTGCTTATTGCCTAAAAATAAGCCATACATAACCACCACAAGCATTTCATATTCCCGTTAACATAAAGTATCTGAATTTTTATTTAATTGAATTTTTACTTATATTTTATTTATAAACTATTTTGTTATTCGTAGTTAACACATAGAAAAAAAAGAGAAAGTAGGTGTGCTGGTAATACCTGGAAAGAAATTGTTCTAATACAAAATATTATTTGCGTGAGTGTGCACGAATGCCATGCTCTGACCCTCTTGGTGTAATTTTCTAGACTTATTAAAGCCTTGTTTGCGTGAAGTGGAATAATAGTCTGAAAGTGGAACTTAGGTAGAGATTCAGAAAAGTCAAGTAACCATGAATGGACTATACACATGAAACGAATGTTAATTGAATTTGTCACCATAAAAACACATATATTTCCTCTCGCTCACACGTGCCGCCTATACACATGTTGATATTAAAGAAACGGATATCAGAGATCTACTATATAGTCTATGTACTACATAGCGTCGTGCAACTACTTATCGTCATAGTTCCTTTCTTTTCCTTATGTTGGCAGTACGCTTTTGAAGCTGGGATTCGGAGCTAACTTCACTTCAGTTATTTTATACACTTCCTACAACGACTTCATTTTGCACTCTCTCATGTAATTGTAAAATACCTTCAGGTGATTGGCCCACATAGACTGCACCATAACAAAATTGAAAATTCTATCCTCCTTACGCGCTTACAGCAAGATGGCAGCAATTTCATGCCGTACGTTACGTTGAAGCACGCAAGGTCTCTCTTATATTCTCTACGGTTATTTCTTACAGTGATTCTACTCAGGTTGGGAGGCTCAAAGCTTGTAGTTTGACAACTAAAATTTTTTTCCACTAGGTAAGCGCTAGTGTCGCATGTGTACCATATTTTTTTTCTATTTTCTATGTTAGAAAACAAAACAATTGCAATAACCATAATTTAAATATTTAA
The DNA here is from genome assembly GCA_002778355.1 of Clitarchus hookeri. Classification (NCBI taxonomy): domain Eukaryota; kingdom Metazoa; phylum Arthropoda; class Insecta; order Phasmatodea; family Phasmatidae; genus Clitarchus; species Clitarchus hookeri. The sequence goes on from NQII01002381.1 coordinate 100,435, forward strand.
AAATCTATGTAATTTAGTAAAATCTTTATCTTTGATCATTTACATTGCTTAAAATTTCAATTGAATGTGACCACCTTAGAACACTGTGCAACTACCGGAGGTAATTTTCTTAATGCTAACACTCCAATAAGAAAACTCGTTTCGTTCCTAACCTAAGTAAACCTTAACCATGGCCTTTACAAAGGAGTGTAACTTGGAAGCTGTGTAGTCGTACCAGACGATGAACGAGTGGTGCGGCTAGAAGGAAATAAGCATTTCAAGTAAATATTCGTGGGCGAGTTTGTTGACAATAACCACACTTTTCATACAGCAGATCCCTAGGCAATGTTACCATTCCCAGCAGGATTCTCGGCCCTTTTGTTGTACGTACATCCATGACAATATCACGCAAGAGAAAAACTTTCTGACTGGGAATTTAATGTATGACAATGTCAGAACGCGAAAACTTATTCATTTCCAAAACGTTAAAAAAAATGAACTGAAACCACAATGAAATTATTTCCTTTCTTACGTAATGTATATTATTTATTCTAAAATATTTCGTACTATGCTGTATTTACAAATACCTTATAGTATTTTCGAATTCTTCTTTTTTTCCAACTTGAAGGACACCCATTTTTATTGAATTATAATATTGCAGAATTGTTTATAGGGCAAAGAAAGGCGATTTTGAACTTTGGTTTCTAACATTCACCATAGAATACACAGCAAAGAGTTAAAACACAGTATCTAGAGAGAGGGATTTACAGAGGGAGTTTCGATTTTTCGTTAGAACTGTAAAAAAACAAGAAGGTCTAAATAAATTAGTTTTTTTACATTTCGTGATATCAACGCTTTCATAAAAGATAAATAAGTGTATTGCAAAATTACAACTGTAATATACTTGTAAGATTTTGTATAATTCGAAACATATCAGTAGAACACTTAAAAAAAATTATATTTTTATTTGCTACCAACTGTTGGTAAGAGTATTTCCACTGCTTTGAATCATGAAATATTTATTTGCTTATTGTGTGTTATATGTGGCAGCAACCGTTGTTCTACGATAAATATTATTTTTATAGGTCTTTCTATAAACTTACAATGAGGTTTTTGTACAGTCGCCATGTGCTAAGAGAAACAATTAAAGATCTGTTTATTAATGATCTTGGAAACAATCAATATATAAAACTAAGATTTTAAAAAAATTACGTGTTAAGAATTATGAAATAATTGCTGATCTGGTAAACGGAAACACCTTTTCTGTACACGCTGTATCTTATTAATGTTTGATTCTTGATACCNTTGTTGGGCTTTAAACTAACATACAAATTTAGGATTTTAGGGATTTAAAGGAACCGTAAAACACACCGGAAGAATATGAATTAACTCACTTAGGTAGGCGGTGGGTAAAATTCCTCTGTCCCCGGCCAATTCCTGTTGTACACCTTACCTCACTCGACGAAACACCATGATCTACTAAAACGTCCAAGAAACACCCGCCCCATAGGCGAATATTACGCACAAAAGCACTCGTTCATAGGCGAATATTAAACACAAAAGCACTAGTTCTTGCACTCTCAGTTTTTAAATTGGTCGGATTCGGACGTCACAACTCAGGCCCGCAACGACGCGACCGCACTGTCTCGCATCTCAACTGCCTCAGACAATTCCGGGACAATGACGTCTAACGCCGTTACGATGACGTCTCAAGACCCACAGCCAATAAGGTGACGGCACGAATCATGGGGGTCACCAAAAATCATGGTGTCACACAAACAAACCGGCGAACTGCTCGTACTTTTAACTATTTTATTTCATACGTTCTACTTAATTTAACATTACGCCCTCCTGAATATTAACAAGGTAACCTGTGCAGAATATATTAATGCTACTTTTGTTGATCTAGGGCATTTCGTTCAGAAAAGCAGCTACTCTATACAACTACCCAAATAACTGTACCGTACCCATAGCCAGCTNATCTAGGGCATTTCGTTCAGAAAAGCAGCTACTCTATACAACTACCCAAATAACTGTACCGTACCCATAGCCAGCTTGCAAAATGCAGCCTCAAATGGCCTGTATAACACAGGCAAAGCTTCTATAGTGTATTGATGATTACTTCACACTTTCTGAATCAAACCTCTGTAAAATCACCCCACGTATGATGTATGTGGTTACTGCCTAAAAATAAGCCATATATAACCACCACAAGCATTTCATACTCCCGTTAACATAAAGTATCTCAATTTTTATTTAATTGAATTTTTACTTATATTTTATTTATAAAATATTTTTTTATTTGTAGTTAACACGTAGAAAATAAGAGAAAGTAGGTGTGTTGGTAATACCTGGGAAGAAATAGTTCTAATACAAAATATTATTTGCGTGAGTGTGCACGAATGCCATGTTCTGACCCTCTGGTGTAATTTTCTAGACTTATTAAAGCCTTGTTTGCGTGAAGTGGAATAATAGTATGAAAGTAGAACTTCAGTAGAGATTCAGAAAAGTCAAGTAACCATGAATGGACTATATACATGAAACAAATGTTAATTGAATTTGTCACCATAAAAACACATATATTTCCTCTCGCTCACACGTGCCGCCTATACACATGTTGAGATTAAAGAAACGGATATCAGAGATCTACTATATAGTCTATGTACTACATAGCATCGTGCAACTACTTATCGTCATAGTTCCTTTCTTTTCCTTATGTTGGCAGTACGCTTTTGAAGCTGGGATTCGGAGCTAACTTCACTTCAGTTATTTTATACACTTCCTACGACGACTTCATTTTGCACTCTCTCTTGTAATTGTAAAATACCTTCAGGTGATTGGCCCACATAGACTGCACCATAACAAAATTGAAAATTCTATCCTCCTTACGCGCTTACAGCAAGATGGCAGCAATTTCATGCCGTACGTTACGTTGAAGCACGCAAGGTCTCTCTTATATTCTCTACGGTTATTTCTTACAGTGATTCTACTCAGGTTGGGAGGCTCAAAGCTTGTAGTTTGACAACTAAAATTTTTTTCCACTAGGTAAGCACTAGTGTCGCATGTGTACCATATTTTTTTTCTATTTTCTATGTTAGAAAACAAAACAATTGCAATAACCATAATTTAAATATTTAAAAATCTATGTAATTTAGTAAAATCATCTTTGATCATTTACATTGCTTAAAATTTCAATTGAATGTGACCACCTTAGAACACTGTGCAACTACCGGAGGTAATTTTCTTAATGCTAACACACCAATAAGAAAACTCGTTTCGTTCCTAACCTAAGTAAAAGTAACCTTAACCATGGCCTTTACAAAGGAGTGTAACTTGGAAGCTGTGTAGTCGTACCAGACGATGAACGAGTGGTGCGGCTAGAAGGAAATAAGCATTTCAAGTAAATATTCGTGGGCGAGTTTGTTGACAATAACCACACTTTTCATACAGCAGATCCCTAGGCAATGTTACCATTCCCAGCAGGATTCTCGGCCCTTTTGTTGTACGTACATCCATGACAATATCACGCAAGAGAAAAACTTTCTGACTGGGAATTTAATGTATGACAATGTCAGAACGCAAAAACTTATTCATTTCCAAAACGTTAAAAAAATGAATTGAAACCACAATGAAATTATTTCCTTTCTTACGTAATGTATATTATTTATTCTAAAATATTTCGTACTATGCTGTATTTACAAATACCTTATAGTATTTTCGAATTCTTCTTTTTTTCCAACTTGAAGGACACCCATTTTTATTGAATTATAATATTGCAGAATTGTTTATAGGGCTAAAGAAAGGCGATTTTGAACTTTGATTTCTAACATTCACCATAGAATACACAGCAAAGAGTTAAAACATAGTATCTAGAGAGAGGGATTTACAGAGGGAGTTTCGATTTTTCGTTAGAACTGTAAAAAACAAGAAGGTCTAAATAAATTAGTTTTTTTACATTTCGTGATATCAACGCTTTCATAAAAGATAAATAAGTGTATTGCAAAATTACAACTGTAATATAATTGTAAGATTTTGTATAATTCGAAACATATCAGTAGAACACTTAAAAAAAATTATATTTTTATTTGCTACCAACTGTTGGTAAGAGTATTTCCACTGCTTTGAATCATGAAATATTTATTTGCTTATTGTGTGTTATATGTGGCAGCAACCGTTGTTCTACGATAAATATTATTTTTATAGGTCTTTCTATAAACTTACAATGAGGTTTTTGTACAGTCGCCATGTGCTAAGAGAAACAATTAAAGATCTGTTTATTAATGATCTTGCAAACAATCAATATATAAAACTAAGATTTAAAAAAAATTGCGTGTTAAGAATTATGTAATAATTGCTGATCTGGTAAACGGAAACACCTTTTCTGTACACGCTGTATCTTATTAATGTTTGATTCTTGATACCAGCTAATGGAGAGGAGCGACAAACCATTCTTCCTTTTGTTCTTACCCTAATTTCGTATAATATAAAAAGGATATATATATATATATATATATATATAAAATATATCACATCCATCTTATATATTATCACGCCCACATTAAAGCAGATAATATTTCAAAATGGAAATTTTCTATCAGGGAAGCTTATTTTTATAAACAAATATAATCGCAAACATGTGCACACATGCACCTTTTTAAAATTTGTTTTATACTACATTACTGTAAATAAAAATTTTCCCACCAACAACACCGGCTGCTCTATTCTGATTGATCGCGGGCTCTTAAGTTTTACTTAAGATATAAAATGTAACAATTTCTTTTAATGCTTAAGGAACTCCCAAACAACGCATGTGAAGTGAAAAGTTCCATTGGAAATCAATACATATTATAACACACTTTCATTACTTCGGCACATGCCTTAACACACAATTTAATGCAAATTTTTTCTTCTTTAAATCCATATAAAAACAGCTTTTAGCATTGTTTTGCTCCATAGACTAAAGGTGACGTAGAACGATCTCGCAGGTTGCAAACAACCAGTCTCCGTGGCCCAACATTAAACTGCTTTTCTGCCAATACGGCTAGCAAAATTGTGGTGGATTAGATTTGAGGTTCGAATACTGTTTATTAAACAAGTTCTGTGAGATGTTTTTATACTTCCTCTATTCAATTTGTAAAGCAGTTTGATGCAATTCAAATTATTAAAATAATTTCATTAATATAATAGTGCTTGTCATTTAGAAATTAAGATATAGACAAACACATTCATCACCGTTGAACAATTGACTTTGACTGGTGTGTTCCTTTGGAGTAAGTCAATAATGGGTAAAAGCACAGAAGACGTTTTTTTTGTGGTAGTGTGGCCAAGCAAGACCAGTCGTCAAAACCAAAAATAGTAGGAGAAAGACAAATAAATGGCAATATCCACAGAAAAACGAACACAGAACAATACCAGACGATCACAAACACTATTCTTCTCGGTAGAGGCCCCTCGACCATGGAGGGAAAGAAAAGTCATCGAACAAGGGATAGCAAGGTAGGAGAGGGCCGGTCACCTAGGACAATTAACAGGACACCAAACTCTCAAAATCAGATAATAAAGCATGCTCAAGTAAAAACCGAGCAAGAATGTTACAAACTACCCGAGAGTCATGAAAAAGAACCGAAGGGTAAGAGACAGGAAACCTCACATGAAGCTGTTGAAGGGCGGCATACAACGAATTTAGATCGCCACCAGTGGATGACTGAAACAAGATATGGGTCAAATCTGCAATAGGGGCACCACAGATACAGAAGGGATTAGGAGCCATATGGAGTTTATACAAATGAGAAATGAGACTGGGATACCTTATGACCTGAAAGGATACGAAAAGAAGTGACTGCTAAACTACAGGAACTACAATAATGATAACTGTGCCGAGAAGATGTACAAATAAACGTGCATATAAAGTATTAGATACCGAAGTATAATTTCCCCACATCTGCTTCCAACGCCGGAAATTTCCCTATTAATATGTGATATAAAACCGAAAAGGAAAGTACGGGGTTTGAGACAGCCTGTAAAGCATTCAATTTCGCAAATTTATGCACCATCTCATTCCCCTGAATCACTACAGGCCCCGGTACCCACAGGAAGAGGACAGTAACATGTAGTTTATCCAAAAGAACACACTGTTCTCGTTTGAACCATATAATCACCTCCTTGTGGGGAGTAGGAGAGGACAAGGCCGTAAATAAAATACGAGAATCCGATATAATCAGAGGATCTAAGTAAGACCTTGAAATCATAAACATAACGTAAGGCCATATACACTGCAAAAGCTTCGGCATAATACACGGTGGCGGTGGAAGGGAGCTTAAAGAGTCCAGGACATTTATGTCAAGAATCAAGATAAGCAGACCCAACACCGTTGACAGGTTTTGAGACATCAGTGTAAATCAAAGTACAGTCAGGATATCCAGCAACAGGAGTGTTAAATTCTTTTTGAATGACAAACATGTCTAGTAGGAGATAGAAAAAGAGGACAAGGAAAATGAAACGAAACCTCATACTGCAAATGGTGTAACAATCTAGGTGGGGGATGAACAAAGTGTGTCATCATTAGTAATACGTATGGTAGAACGTAGCCAAGGTTGTCAACTGCCTGTGCAATATTCCTCACGCTAGAACTACGAGTACGGATTCAAGGACATAAGGAAAGATTCCATACGCAAGACCATAATGGGAGTGGAAGAAAAAGCACCAAGAATAAGTTTAAGGCAAACGTCCTGTACAAATTTGTTCACCAAAAAGAGTTTCAACTTCCGAGCAATCGGAATACCGTAAACTAAAACACACCGGATGGTAGAGACATAAAAATAACGAAGAGCAAAAACGCTAGAACCCCAACGGTAATGTGCGAGAGCCTTTAAAATGTTAATTCGTTTGCGACATTTAGTAATAGTCCAATCAACATGGGTAGTCCATCCACCACGAGCCTCTAAAAAGATACACAAATACCATACCTTTGTAACACAGGGAAGAAGAGAACCTCTGATGGTTGGAGAAGGTAGCAGCGACAGGGACTGTTTACGTGTGAAATACAGTGTGAGATTCCTATCCACAGAAATATTAAAACCATGGCCATCCAACCAAAATGACAAAGAATCAAGGGCCGCAGTCAAGGAAGTACAAGCTTTGTCATAGGAAATATATTCATTCCAAAGCACAATGTCATCAGCATGCCGAATAAAACGAACATGGGAACCCAGGTGAAATATGATGTCATGGGTATACAAGATAAATAGCAAGGGGATAAGAGTACTACCTTGAACCAAACCATTGGACACCTGACGAACAAAATCTGCTCCATCAGAAACTCTAGGCATATAACGATGGATACGAAACAAAGAATGTGTACATCGTATGAGGGTATATAGTAAACCAAGTTTAGACTGTTTACTTTAAAGGAGTTTAAGATTGACATTATCAAAAGTCGATTCTAAGTATAAAAACACGGTACCTAATACATTCCCAGAGAGCCTACGATCACATTAAAGAGACTAGTCTTCAACAGCTCCAAACAGCAGTTGTGCCATCAGTATTGGCAGAAGGTGAGTTGAAATAAAAGTTAGGGAAATTCGGAAGTCATTGCTGTGAGATGACGGCAGTGGCAGTTCGTGAAATAGGACTGCAGCCCCCCCCCCTTTTTTTTCCTACCTTATCAAAATCAATCAAACCAACTGGGACCCCATGATTTATTTGTGAATTACAGTAAACAATTTTTGATTTCGCAACTGCTCTCAATTAAAAATAAATCTTATTATGATAGCTTTGAGCTTCCTACTCTACCAACGATCACAGGCTGTTACCCTCGACTGAGCAACGGGTGTTCATGTAGCTAGTAGAGCGCTAGGTTGGGCGGTGTGGCTGAGCTGCGCCTGAGGCAGCCCGTCCGTCCACGCCAGCACATGCGCACTAAGGTTTCAGGGATGTGGAACCTGGTTATCAGGGAAAGGGGGTTGTCTCACCCTCCACGTGCAAGTGGGCTGCAAGACTTTCAGCCCACAGGATGTCGTGGGACGAACAACTGGCGCACGCGTTTATATTGCTTTGTTTTCGTCAAGCTGGTGATTACTTCAGGTGTTAAGTGAAGCAATAATAATATAATACCTATACTATTTTCACTATTTTCGAATTTTATTTAACATGAACAGAATAAATGTAGTGGGTTTACATTCTATTTTTTTTCTATTTAATAATTCATAGACATATTACACAAACACTTCCTGAATAATTTAATGTATTACTGCTTTGAAGCAACCGCAACTAATACTGCATTAAATGTAAGAAAATATACATTGAAATAAATTTTATTCATACTCGTGTAATTGTGTCATAATTTAAATTATAGGAGACAACTGATGATTAGCAATCGTTTTCACATTTCCTTACACTGTAGATTTATTATATTTACTTTTTAAGGTGGTGCCGTAATATTTCCCTTTGTCCAACTAACAACGCACAGCAGAATTATGTCCATAGAAACAAAGGTAGATGCTACTGCAAGAGAGTGGTTTAGATCGAGAAAAAAAAACGATAAAATGTATTCTACCATATTTTATCCTTGCTGGTGTANACTGCAAGAGAGTGGTTTAGATCGAGAAAAAAAAACGATAAAATGTATTCTACCATATTTTATCCTTGCTGGTGTAACATTTCATGTATTTAGTTCGCAACATTTCTGATACTGTAGGTAGTTTGAGTTCATTCGCAAGAACTTTTCGTGAGTTGGCAATAGTTCGAGACGGAGAGCGAGTCCGCCGGTGGAACGGTTCATTCGCCGAAACCGTTCTCGAGATCCTAACAGTTCGAGACGCAGATCGATATGATATATATATATATATATACANATATATATATATACATACACACAAATGATGTGTATTTTCTGTACGGAAGTGGAGGAATATCGTGCCTGAGATTACTTCTACTCAGGTTTGGTAGATCGATCTTAAAAGTTTGGGAACCAAAATATTTCGCCACTAAGTAAGCACTAGTGTCGCATGTGTACATAAATTTTTTATTTTTCTCAGTTTAATAACAAGAAAATTGCAATAAACGAAATCAAATATGAAATAACTTCGTGACTATGAAAAACATTCTTTTTTTATTATTCCCGGAGATTAAAATGTCTATTTAAATTGTCCTCTTTGGAACACTGGGCAACCTAGCAACGGAAATGTTCCCTATTCCCTAACTCCCCCATAAGAAAACTCGTTTTATTTCCTACCTGAGTAGGATTAACCTTAGTGTGGCATTCCGACGGAAACCGTTCATTTGAAATGCTCGGAACTGTTGTTCCAGTTCCTTTCGCCGAAAGAGTTACATGTAATATTCCCCATCTCTAGAACAGCCATTTTCGAGCAGACTTCATGTCATTTGTGGGATCGTTTTAAACCATGCGATATATTATAGTGGCAACGGAAATTAAGAATGGGCATTTACTGCTCNGTCATTTGTGGGATCGTTTTAAACCATGCGATATATTATAGTGGCAACGGAAATTAAGAATGGGCATTTACTGCTCTAAGTATATCTTAAATAATACATCATTCGTTAAACACATTTACATCACTTCACACAACAAGCTTCATCCACAAAATCCGTCATGCTTAAAAACACAACTTCAAAAATATCCAAGAATTTTAATGGAGTGATCTTTTGATTTTAATTTTTAATAATACTGAGACTTCTAAAAATAAAAATATAAAATATAAAAAAATGGTAATTAAAACTGTAACTGCCACATAACAAACAGTAAGCAAATTTGTATTATATTTTTTAATGTAATAAAAAATACTCATTGTGTTAGTAAACAAAATAGTTTCTTTAACCGTTATGAAGTGTATATAATATTGTTTTAATTTCCTAAGTAATAATGTCGGTTGCGCTATCTCGTAGTTTATTTTACAAACTACAATTTGTAGGTGACGGGAGTTCTTTCGCAAACAAAACTCCAAGTGAAGGCCATTAGACCTCCTTACTCCGTGGTTATGACAGTGTTTTGATCAATGTCTGGTTTTGATATGCTGAATTGCCTTTTCAGTTTACCGTTGTGTTTGCTCGAAGGAATAAGCATGAATTTAGTCCTGGTTTTTTAAGCCTTTGTAATATCTCTCTATTTATATTTTACGACAGTAAATCCAAAGGATTCCATAGTTAAACGATTTAAATATTACTAAGTTCGTTTGTATTATAAAATATATTTATCAATACTTTTACATACTTCTCAATTTTGTTTGTCGCATCTCTTTGGTTATTTGTTATTGAAGTCCACTATTATATAGGTATGCTCTTTTTCACGAAATCGGTACGTCCGATCTTTTTCGAGTAAAATCCTTTGAAGTTGAACCTTACATTGCCCAGAATCGGAATAGGGCTCGCAAAACTGAATTTTTTTTTGTCGGGAAAGTTTGTTTGTATGTGCCACCGATTCGATGGTATCAAAAATCTCGCTGGCGCTGAGGAGATGATGATGAACGTGAAAATACCTTTTTAATGCTGCAGGCCTAGTGAGGAAACAAACATTTGCTTACACTTCAAATTTTAAATAATCGTAATTTGTGCAATTTAACAGTACAAAAATGCATGATTTTTAAATTAGAAAAAAAAATTTTGTTTAGACATTATTACAAAAGAACACATTGGCTTGTTTTCTGTTCACTGTAATACGCGTTCGAAATGTTTTCCGCCCTGTTCTAATCACATTCATTCCCGTCTTCGTGCACTTTGGGTATCCCGAAGTATCTCTGCAGCTGGCAGCGACTGGCATTCAATTATAATAAGGTGTTTTATTTCATCTCTCGTTGTAGGACACTGTTGATGTCTTTAATGCGTCCCCAAAAAAACATAATCAAGGGGAGTTAAGTCTGGCAACCGTGGTGGCCAAGTCACTGATCCCCCTCTCCCGATCAATCGAACAGGAAAACTGGGAATTAAAGTACGTCTGGATACCAGAGAAAAATGGGCCTGGAATCCATTTTGTTGCAGCCACATTAACAGCCATGTTGCTGGTGGAACGTCTTCTGGTGACTCAGTCAGTGAGAGTTTCAGTAATTCAGAGCACCAGTCACCATGTAATTAATTATTCACAAAGAAAATAAAGTCCTATAACTTGATCATGGATGAGTCTAGTCATCCAACCACCATATTTGTTTATGCATATGGAAACTAGTGTCGCTCTCGCTCGGCCGCCATGTTTATTCTAGAGTCGGCCAAGAGAGGCACTGCTTTTTATTTTGGAACTCTGGAGGAGGGCGGATTCGAAATGCCGCCTGCAAACGCCTTAGACCACTCGGCTATTAAGTTTTCAGGATCCACTGGGTCTTCNTCCAATTGCGCCGAGAGTGATGTGCAAACATTACTCAGGTTAAGCCAGTGCCAAATAAATGAAAGATGGCCTGCCCCCTCTATTAGTATTTTTCTCCACCCACTAATAAACATCAGGGTTTCCACCTATCTGTCTCGTGTACCATTTTCTGATAATGCATGCAACCATTTTTTAATTCTTTCCTGTCGAAAATGCTTTTACGGCGACTATGCCAGTTTTCCCCTTTCTCTTCTTAGTATAGTAGTTTAGCTATAGGTACACTTAGGGAGGTTTTCATGGCCGAATCGTGGTCATGGCAGCCCAATCCCTCGCTGCCACGATGCATGTCTCCTTGCCTGATTTCCTTTCCTTGTAGGTGTATGGGGCTTAGCCCTGAGACGCAATTAATTCCCGTCCCTACCGCGGGCTCACACAAAACACTTAGTTTTAGAGTAGGTTAGAAAAAAAATCACTTGGCTATCAGGACGTGAGTTTAAAAGAAGTAATTGTGTGCATATGCTGGAGACGAATAAATATTTTGTCGTTATTATTCTATTGCATAGTAATAATGTTTTAATATAAGTTTTTCTTTGACTACCCGAGCCTTATATAGTGAAACAATAAGAATATTTTTTCATATATATACATTTTTTTAAAGTATATTTTTCCTTTTAAAAATATAATGAAATGGTGTACCTTACAAACAAAACACATTTTCTTGTTAAAAATGTTATTCATTAAGCAGGGAGTCGCCCTTGAGATCTTCGAGCTTCATGTGAGTGGAAGAATGAATGGTAGAATAGGCATGATGACAGTAACAAAGAAATACAAAAATAATGCTTTTAATTATTAGAATAGATAACAAAGATCGTAAAAAATATACGTAATTTCACATTAATTGTGAGATTAATATTATATTATTAAAATAAAAATACGAAATACGACAATCCGCCATGTTTTGTGAAACACCAATCACAGCGTATTACGTCACGCCTCATGTGCCTATTGTAAACATCATTGAGTTTCATAGATTTCGTTCGAACTTTTCCTGTGTTAATCAATAACTCTGTTGTTTCAACAATCAAACTGTCCAGTTTTGAGTATCCATATCCCAAACCAAGGAACGTTAACGATGCATCAAGGATTTATCAAGGCAAACAGCTCTAATTTGCCGAGAGTAGATTTGTTGATGCTGGGAGAATTTCTTGCATCAAACAAAGACTTTTGCTCAGCAGAATTTCGAAATGTGAAAACTTCCATGTCAGTACCTACATTAACAATCTTAAATAACAATAATTTAAAAGTCTAAAACACGTAAAATTGCTTTTTAATATGCACTTTATGATAGGTTAGAGGTTATGTTAGCGAAATGTTGTTTTTAAACTATATCATGAACCTAATTACATGTTGCTTTCTTTATTGATTCAAGGCTTTCGAAGGCTTTTGTATCTCAATTTCTAAGCAGTCAATAATGCAACTTACATGGTGATATTTATGCCTAAAAGCCATGGGTAATTTATTTTTTATTGAATCTTTGTCTAATTTAACAATAAAAGGACGCAATAGACTAGCTATTAATGGAATGTTTTTCATAAATATTTTGCTAGCATAAGTTGAACTCATAGAAAAATCATCTTTCTCACTTTCTTCAACTATTCTCTTTCTTCGTTTATTGAGAATATATGGTCGTTGTACAGTATTTGAAGTGCGTTTTCTTCGATCTGGTTGGCATTCAAATTTAGTGGGAACACACCCAGGTTTCATGCGCACTTGTGACACTGAACCCATCACAAGATACTGAATATAATTATCCATATCATTTGGCAACTGTAACGAGAATAAGAACCTGTTAAAATAACCAGTGGTGGAGGAGAACAATAAATAAATAATTGAATCCTAACCTCTAAAGTGATCGACTTTTAAAAGTACATAGGTACTTATTGTTCAGACAAATGACAATTTCTCCAACCACATCAAGTACACACTATTATAATCGATAAAGGTATAAAGGAAAAACGTACATCAAAATGGTCTTCACAGAAATAAATTGAAGAATTAGGCGATACAATTGCAGGGTCCCGCCGTGCAAGATTTAACCACTTATTTCTCATTGTTTTGTTGTTTGGAACGTAAACGAAAACCTTGTTGGGAGTTTTTATCGATGTGTTAGTACATTTAGGCACTGCACACCACTTATACACTTTAGAATTCATTTTAAAACACAAAATAACTTAATTTGTCTGACTATTGTCGAGTATTTGTTACTGGTTGAGGTTTGTTTACGCGAGGCGTGACGTCACAAGCCGGCGCCATGACGCTTTAAGCGTTTTAGCGCGAAATTTAAAATAACTATTTTAATGGCTAATTATTGCTATTAAACCTTAATTTCCTGGAAAAATTATAGATTTTTAGTAAATAGTGGAAGCGTAAGAACATTATTTAATGTATTTTAAAAAATTGTCATCATGCCTATTATACTCGTGTACGAGTTTCGGCATTATCTCAAGGCACTTGTAGTTTCCGTTCGCCGTGAATTGCCTCCACAATTAGGCTTTTAGAGTCCGGTGAAAACGCTCAACGATGCTAGCTTTTTGAGTTCAGAGTACGTGGAAATGTGATTTATGCTGTACATTTTCCTCGGCGCAGTGGAAGTAGCATTAAAAGTATTCTTTACCATCGTCGGTGTCGAGATTTTTCCGTATGCGTCCTTCGCTCTGCACATCCACCATGGCCTCGGTGACGTCACGTGCATTCTTCTACTTGAGCGGTCTGACCAAGGCATACTTGGGAAAACATGTACATTGTGGCCGAAATGTAGCGATGGCCTTTACTCGCACGAGAAAAGTCTTGCATTTCGATCATTTTGGATTGGAAAGTATCGCCCAGCCCTTTCACGATGTACTTTCTCCGAGGATAATTCCTTCTGGCCGACCTGTGCAGCTCCCTACAATAATCATATCTTAGTAACCGCACGACATAACCATCTTCGGCGAGTTCTTCGATAATGGATGTATATAATCTCGTTGGTGTGTGACCGGTTGCACCCAGACTGCGAAGCTACCAGTAGCCAAAGTCTACCGACGAGTTCGTTCGGATCGTCCCAAAATACGTACTACATCTTGCGTTTGGCGTCGATCTTCTGCAGCAGCAGACCCGATCCAATAGCTTCGACCAATTGTGTAAACAGTCCCGCAATAATGACGAATCTCGCATGGGTCGTGTCCTTAAGTCTCAGTGTTGAGGGATTATCGTTCGTGTAATGAGCATGTAGCAGGCAGCGGTACTTGTGCAAATCCGATTCGGTTTAGTGTCCGGGATGCCTACGAAACAAAAGTTCGCATAGACCGTGCGTCATTTTCACCTTGCGCTTGCCAATCCGCATTCAACTGCTGTCAACTAGAGCTCTGACCAAGCTCAAAATGTCATGGATCTATAAAGTCTGGTGAAGAGTGCACACACATCGAACGTCTGATGTGACAGAATAAATAGCCTGTGCGGCCTTATACTAAGACTGAATGTTAGAAAGACCTGAGGTGCACTCTTCTATAAATGCTCAGAAAGTTGTCTCCTGTAATACCCAATAGGCTCAGGCACAGGAGGAGCAGATCTGGTCAAACTTGCTGCACTAGTTGCAGAATACATGTGCTTGCCAATCCACATCGCATCTCCTTGAAAAAACATCACATTCTTGTTTCCGAGAAACCATCGCAGGCCATACGTCTTGTCGCTGTTCCGATCGGAGTAGGAAGCGATGTAGTTCCTGACCAGGGTGCCCACCTTGGGTCCGAACTCTCTTGCCCGTTTCCATTTCCCGTGCACGCAGCAAATCGATCAGAAGGCAGATCATCTTCGACGCTAGTGATAACTCCATCTGATTCGGGCAGTTCTGGACTTATTTTCTGTTTATGCGTCGGGGTCGGTCCTTCCACTTTGATTTCGTGTTTTATGTCTGGCCGAGGCAAAGCTCCCTCCTAGCGTTGTCGACCGAGTTCGTCGAGGTGCCTGGTTATCGGCTTGAAAGTCCTCTTCCCTTCGATTCTCGAGAGCCAGTTTGTAACTTTTAGCGAGAACATATTTCGCGCGAACAGCTTCGATGGCTCGCTGCAGCTCAGTCATTAAGTTCAATTCAGTTAGTGGTCATTCACAGAATGGAATAAACACACAACCACACAGGTATATGTACACATTCACTCTCGAGTCGAGGAAAGTGAATTTTTGATCATATCCAGTCGGTCGATGCACGCATCCAGCACCTTCTTGCTGTGCCTCGCAACATGGTTTTTCGTCAGCCAGTTTGAACGTCAACGTATTTTGAAGAGCCTTCAATTCTTCCCGTCTCTGCGCATTCGACAAGATCAGGTGCCTCCGCGCCCCCTATGTGCCGGTCGATGGACTACAAATCTTTCACCACTTAATTTTTCACGCTCTTGATATTTTGCACAAGAAGTGACTGGCCGCTGCGAACAGTGATGAGACGAGCTCATATTAGCTCATTTCCATCATCATCACCAGAGCGTAGACCATTTCCGAACTTGGGAATTGTACTGTGAATCATGATCGGCGTCTTACTATAAACTGATCGAGTCCGTGCCTGTGCCTTCCCTTATGTACTGGCGAATCCTTATCGATCACCAATATGTTGTACTACTCATTCGAGCACAAGGAACACACGTCCTTAAACTCTGTGAACGTCATGTTCGTATTGATGTAGTCATCGTGCGCATGCCGCAAGTTAGTATCGTCCGTCCGAAACAACACGAGGAAATTTACATTATCGCGTAGTAACTGTTTTGACACAAGCGAATAAGTTTGGCTCAAGCACGCACAGTCCACGTTCGCATGCCATCCCATGCTGAAGTACTCTTGAATACGAGTATGTTTCTCGCATGCCATCCCACGCTGAAGAACTCTTGAATACGAGTCTGGTTCTCGCATGCCATCCCATGCTGAAGTACTCTTGAATACGAGTCTGTTTCTCGCATGCCATCCCATGCTGAAGTACTCTTGAATACGAGTCTGTTTCTCGCATGCCATCCCATGCTGAAGTACTCTTGAATACGAGTCTGTTTCTCGCATGCCATCCCATGCTGAAGTACTCTTGAATACGAGTCTGTTTCTCGCATGCCATCCCATGCTGAAGTACTCTTGAATACGAGTCTGTTTCTCGCATGCCATCCCATGC
Organism: Clitarchus hookeri; assembly: GCA_002778355.1. Classification (NCBI taxonomy): domain Eukaryota; kingdom Metazoa; phylum Arthropoda; class Insecta; order Phasmatodea; family Phasmatidae; genus Clitarchus; species Clitarchus hookeri. The sequence continues at coordinate 116,907 of NQII01002381.1, forward strand.
TGAAGTACTCTTGAATACGAGTCTGTTTCTCGCATGCCATCCCATGATGAAGTACTCTTGAATACGAGTATGTTTCTCACATGCCATCCCATGCTGAAGAACTCTTGAATACGAGTCTGTTTCTCGCATGCCATCCCATGCTGAAGTACTCTTGAATACGAGTCTGTTTCTCGCATGCCATCCCATGCTGAAGTACTCTTGAATACGAGTCTGTTTCTCGCATGCCATCCCATGCTGAAGTACTCTTGAATACGAGTCTGTTTCTCACATACCATATCGCTGAAAATAAACGCCGAGCTTGGCAATGCTTCGCTCAGTGGCACCATGGCTTCGTTATCGCTGAAAGGGAAATGGCGTAGGTCTTCAATAGCCTGCAGTAGACGTGCCAGATGCTGGTATTTCGGTTGCTGGAGCAATTCGGAGTACAGGTGCATGTTCTCGAACCTACAAAAGGCTGAGAAGTACATGTGTCTTACACAACCCGACGGTCCGCAAATTGGTACTATCACAGTATTGAACAACAGCGTGCCATGACATGAATTGTGTGAGGTTACGACATCTTCAGCATAAATGCGAATGGGTAGCGTAACATTTTGCTCGATAACATGTATGTTACCACTACTATCCTGCGGAGCGGATTAGTTAGTGTGCGGAGCGGATTGTAGAGCGTGCGTAGTTGAATGCAGAGCGTGCGGAGATTGCACAGAATTAGAACTGCAAATTTTAAAATGTCTCTTCAAAATATCACTCAGAGTAAAGTGCCTCTGACAGATTTTGTATTCAAAAGTCACAGTTGAACTTTCCACTCAGCAGGTCGTTATTTCATGTCGTGAATTCCGCAAAACTGTAAATGCTTTACCACAGAAACGACAAAGAAAATTTTGTTATTAGCACATCATGTCTGTACTGTTCCAAGTCTAGAATGGTACTGAAACTAAAAAGCATAAAGTATATCGGTTCGTAGTGCAGTAGAGTCAGATGACTGAGGGATCGTCGATACATTGATCAACAATCGACCTTTCGAGCTGCACGTTCCCAGATGCAGATTCTGCGGGCCAGGAACCAAGCTAGCTGAAAGGTTGGCACGCGACGATACGAGCATCAACGCTCTGGACGAGGCATGCAAGTGGCACGGTATCGCCTATTCTCAGCGCAAAGATCTGCAAGCCAGGCGCCAGGCAGACGAAATACTCTCGCATAGGGCGGATGAAACACATTGCACACCGGACACCCGACCCGGTGATTTTTGGCTGATTTTTGCGCATAGGCTGTCATCGTGCCGTAATTGTGGCACCAATGTACGGGGTTTGAAGCGTAAAGTAAACTCATATAAACTGATATGCACGTTATTCTTCATGCACTGGATGTGTCTCGGCCATGTCGTGTACTGCAGCCTCCCTTCTCATTCATCATTTCAGAAACTTAAGAGCAATGCTGCTCTTCGTGAAATAATGGAAGTCTTCAACAGCTCGGCGTCATCAGTGGAAGAGATCTCTCAGTGGCAGGAGAAGACTTTCTCTTGGCTGCGTGTGAGGAGAAGTCAGACAGCAATTTGGACGTGGCCAGGTACCGATCATACTTTAAAAACAGTTTCGAAGCAACCTGTCGATGCAAGCTTCAACTTAGCTGCCCTCCCACCAACATCTGCAGCAGCCAAGCGACACTCACTTCGTGTGTTTCACCAAGTGCAGCAGTGGCGAACTGCAACCTGCCGATGCAAACTTCAACTTAGCTGCCCTCCCACCAACATCTGCAGCAGCCAAGCGACACTCACTTCGTGTGTTTCACCAAGTGCAGCTGTGGCGAACTGCAACCTGCCGATGCAAACTTCAACTTAGCTGCCCTCCCACCAACATCTGCAGCAGCCAAGCGACACTCACTTCGTGTGTTTCACCAAGTGCAGCTGTGGCGAGGTGTTGACCTTCCACCTGCCGAATGGGATTGGAAGGTTGAAAATGGTTTTGCCTTTGGCCTGTTCTGAGACTTAAGGAGGCAGATGCCCAATACATTTTTTTACGTATAATTACGTTGTGAACAGAATTGTGAGTGCCACAGGAGTGGTTTACCATGCTCCGAAATGTGTGGTCACTGCAGTGGTTGTGGTTGTAGCAACAGTGAACCAACACAGGAGGACGATGACATATATATGGCGATCCTGAAAGTGACATCGGAAATTGTGAAAGCGACGACCAATATGGATGTGATGAAGCATGTGATGGGGCCATCACCTGCACGTACATTTCGTCAATAAACAAATAATAACGTCAGTGTGGGGGAGACAACTTTTAATTTATTCAGTTTTTTTGTAAATGTTAAGTGCAAAATGGGGGAAAAAAATAAGCACTACTTAAAATCAGTCTACTGTCTTTGGGCGGATAAACTGATGCTACATACGGAGCACCAGAATTGTATTCTTCAACATCTTGTTGTAAGGGCTACAATGTTTCATACTAAGTTATTTAGAGGAAAATCTTTCTAAGCTCCAGCTTTCCTCTTCATCTATTTATTTAAAAGATATATTTCTGTGAAATCATTAAAAAAACTTATAAATGTGGTCTCATTGCTGCATTGCAGTTCACCCAGCCGTGCGCGCCAGATCCTAAAAACAACTGGCTGGTCTTTTTCTGATTGGCACTTCAATGATTGTTTTTGGAAGTATTTTACGCTCTACAACTTTTGTTTGGAACATTTTCTAAAATAATACATGTCTGAGGCACGTAAAAAATATAACAGTTTTCTCGGAAAATTACAGTAATATTGAAATTTAAAATCTCTTAGATTTTAAATGATTAATTTAAAGCTGGTATTTTTTGCATTGCTTGGAAAGCCCATTTAAAGGGGAATCAATTAAGAGCACGTCTCTAAGACTAACGAGAATCTCACATAATTTTTAACGAATATTTGAAATAATTTAACATGACCGACTTTAATTTCAAAATGGCGGAAAACCCGTTTTGGGATTTTTTGGGACTTTTTGTATTATAAAGGAGGGCACTTCCTTAACACACTAGTGAAGTTTTTAAGTTTGTTGTTTTGAATCTATGGGTCAAGCCCTAATTTGACTGGACTAATTTCCTAATTAAATCTCGCAGCTGCCAGCTGGTAGGCAGTGCCCTTAAGTTTTCGGTAGTGTGAATCCTGCTTCGGCATCGACCACGAGGCGGCTACAGCCGGTAATGTCGCAGTGCCTCCGGCGAGCGTTTAGCGGGCGCTAATGCCCGCGACCTTGCTACACAGAGCGGCGACTGGCACCTGGCCGAGTCGCGGGATGTCCACTTCGCACGATCCTGGTAATTTACCACTCGTCCTGTCAGTTGTCACTCTGGCACGAGGTGACAGCGCAGGGCGATCGGCACACCCTGCCGGTCGTAGACTAAAGATGAGTTGAGTTGAGAGATTTGGGGGGGCCCTTAACAACGAGGTCCTGAGGCCTGATGAGGGTGAAACGAGGTGAGAATGGAGGAAAACGCNCGAACCGCTTGCATCCTCCGGCACGATTCTTACTTGCGAAAATCCTGGAGTTTCCCGGCCGGGGGTTGAACCCGGTTCGGCTTGGTGGAAGGCGAGCAGTCTAACCGCTCAGCCACCGAGGTTCCTACTAATGTACCCAACATTTACCTACCCAATGGAACACAACTGTCAAACTCACGTGGTCAACACTGACGAACATGCTTGTTTATGCTGTATCTTAACTTTTAAATGTGAATCACTGTTGTATTAATAAAACACACTGAAGGACCAACGGAAACTGTCAATTTTTGAGAACAGAATTTTAAAAAAGATATTCGGTCTACTTAGAGATAGCATAAGTGGTTAGTGGAGGATGTTACAATNTCCAATGGAACACAACTGTCAAACTCACGTGGTCAACACTGACGAACATGCTTGTTTATGCTGTATCTTAACTTTTAAATGTGAATCACTGTTGTATTAATAAAACACACTGAAGGACCAACGGAAACTGTCAATTTTGAGAACAGAATTTTAAAAAAGATATTCGGCCTACTTAGAGATAGCATAAGTGGTTAGTGGAGGATGTTACAATAGCGTGAACACACATCGACGGCCTGCCTGAACGCGCCATCACGCGTGAGCAGTAATCAGGACAGCCGGTTGCCGCAATCTGGACTCGCACTGCCCAATCCTCGGCGAGCAGGAATGCCCTCCACCAGCCAGGGAATGAGGCTATGTTGCGTTATGCCACGCCGATATGAGGGCAATGCAGGGCAGCGGCAGGAGTCTGCCTCCATGTGACGTCGGCCGAGATGACGTCACACTGTGCCGACCGCCGTAACTCGTCATACTTCACCAGACTTCGGATACTCCTCAAGGCGGGACAGTTACTATGTACTAACGAGGCTATCAGTAAGGTAGTGGATGTAGTTATATTAACAAGGCTCTCTCGACCTTATAGTATTTTATGTAATATCCAGATGTTTGATTATGTAGCCGTATAGTAACATATAGCCCCTAATATCAATTTACCCCACATGAATAACTGAAGAATACGCAATTAATGATTTTAAATCGCTTTGACGTATACACACCAATCTAATAAATAAACCACCTAATAATAAAATACTAATTCACAAAAAAATTATATTTTAAACCAGAAATAATTAACATATTAAAAACATGAAATAAACCATATCCACCTAATTTTAATAAAACACCAGCTTAAATTATTGAACCAGAAACAGGGGCTCTACACGAGCCCTAGGTAATCAAACATGAACAAAAAAATATAGGTATTTTAACTAAAAATGAAAAAAATTATACACAAATAAAAAATAAAATAATAATAATTAAAAGAAAAAATTAAAGAAAAAGTTAAACTACCAAAAATAGAATAAAAATATAAAATACAAACTAATATAGGAAAATAAGAAAATTCCTCTACCCTTAACTTGTTGTACGGTTTGACCATAATATAAACAAAGCACGACAAGATGAAGTGAGAAGTGAGGTAGGTTGCAAAACAAATTTTTCATTTCCAGTTATGTTAGGTGACGCAGAATGTCATGGGTGGGACATGTGGCACGATCAGATCAGACTCGTGCCATAAAGAGAATTTGTGATGGAGTTCCAGTTGGAAGAAGACCTCCAGGACGACCAAGGCAACGGTGGAAAGATAACATAGTGAGAGATCGGTCAGAACCTGGAAGACGGCGTGATTGGGAGGATATGGCTCAAGACAGGAAACAATGGCGAGGTATTGTTGAGGAGGCCAAAAACATTACCAAAGTCGCTGGGCCATCGGAAGTACTAATTAAGTAGCTGCTCTGTCTGATAGAAAAAGTGGCTTCGAGGGCAAGTGGATCCGCGTGTCGTCCGCCATCATTTATGATATCATAACGGCAGTTTTTGGCGGCCATTTTAATGTCTTTGATTTTGGGTTATCAGTAACGTTGTGTCCGATCGCCATCTTGTTTCCACCCGCCATCTTGTTTCCACCCGCCATCTTGTTTCCACCCGCCATCTTATTTTTCCCATTTCCCCACGCGAATTTCCAGTTTTTTCCATCGAAATATCTTAAATTTCCCTCGAAAATCGCAGAGGTTTCTCATAAAATAATAATTTACTTCCCTAACATTAACAGGTCCTAAAAATGAACATCCGCATTGATGTTGAACTAAAAAATTAAGTCATATTTAAATTAAATAATTAAACTAAAAATAGCATTACCCCTCAATTTGCCTCAGTGACTCCATCTTGGTATTCCGACATCTTGAATGCGATGAGACATGAAAGTTATATATGTAATTTTTATTATTTTTTTCGTTTAACTTTAAAATTTAAGGACGTAAGAACTATAATTAGCTACACGTCTGCGGACTCGCATTTTCAAGGCGAATTCGTACATGTCACAACCATCGATTATTACAATAAATAACCAGTTATGCATTACATTTAATATTTAACTTAAGCTTAAAGGCATGAGTATATCGAGCGACATGCCTGAAAACTCGTATTTTCAAGGCGAACCCGCATCTCACAATTGTCACTTATGCACAAGCATATTTTTAATAATAAGTTATGCATTAACATTTTTAATTTTTAACACCTAAAGACATAGTAAAACAACGAGCGAAGTGTCTGCGGAATCAAATTTTCAAGGTGAATTCGATGGGGAATATTAGCTGGAGTGTTTCCCTAGAAAAAATTAATAACTTCTTATTTTTTTTAGGCGGCGTTATCCTGTAAAACATAATGTAAAGGAGGCTGCAACATATCTTGTTCAATGCTCAATACAAGAGGCACTGCCAGCAAACCAAGTTTGGTTGAAAAAGGTCAAGTGGTTTGGTATAGGCTATTAACGGTAAAGCGAGCAATTTTGAAAGTCCTCTCATTTGGAATAATAGTCAATAAATATGTTTTATTTTACCCTTAGACGTTAACTTCCGAGTGCGGTGAAATATATACACAGTATTCATTACTTACATCACAATTATTACTTAAAAAAGGTGGTACAACGATAAAAATTTGACGAAAGGAAAAAGTAGCTAGGACCTCAAAAGTGCTCACTTTACCGTGAACAGCCTGTACATATGTTAAGCTAACGTAAAATATTTATGAGCAGATTTGGGCGGCTGTTAGCAGCAAGGACTTGAGATAGATAAGGGTGAAAACGGGATGATAAATAACTCGTGGAATATTATTTCAGTGAAAAATTAACTCAAAATCAGTGAGATAGGTTTTTTTTATTTGTTTGTCCCAAAAACACACGATTGCGATTTTGACAGGCCATTGTGTGAAACAATATGCAGTCTAACATTTTTTATGCTGAGAAACAGTACTTGTAAATAATGACTACAAGATGTACAAAATTTCGTACAAATATAAAATAGGTAATAAATTTTTCTTTGATAATCAACTATTAACGTTGAAGTAAAGTGTTAGGTGATGCACGTAGGTGTAAGATGTAAGACTCTAGTGAATAGATTAAGGCGGCTCTTAACATCGAAGTATTGAGAGCTGATGAGGATAAAGTGAGGTGAGTATGGAGTAGCACCGGAATGCAAGGGCGGGGGGAAATGGGAGATCCCCGAGGAAACCCACCCACCAGCGGTATCATCTGGCACGATTCCCACAAGCGAAAATCCTGGATCGACCCTGCAGGGGAATCGAACCCGGTTCACCCAGGTGGGATGCGAGTCGTCTGACCACTTAACACCACCGCGGCCCCAGCTAATGAGTAAAATATTTGCTTCTCTTATTGTTTCACTTGACTGACGCATGAACAAAGTGATCACGCTATTGACAATGTTAAATGTTGAATGCAGTTCAAGAGAACACGTTTTCGCATGCAGGTAGATCTTCTGCGCGGCTTTCGCAGAGTAGTTAAGAATATATATATATATATATATATATATATATATAAACTAACTACTCTAAAACTAAGTGTTATGTGAGCCCGCGGTACGGACGGGAGTTAAGTGCGTCTCAGGGCTAAGCCCCATACGCCTACAAGGAAGGGAGTATCATGCAAGGAGACATGCATCACGGCAAAGAGGGATTGGGCTGCCATGGCCAGATTGTGGCCATGACAACCTCCCTAAGTGTACTTACAGCTAAACTATATTTAGAAGAGAAAGTAAAAACCGGCATAGTCACCGTAAAAACCCTTTCGACAGGAAAGAATTAAAAATTGTTTCATGCATTATCATATTTAACAGAAAATGCTACAGGATACAGAGGATAGGAATCATGCTCTTTATTATGATAGGAAAAAGTGCTAGGGTTTAACCAGAGTAACACTTGCGCATCGCTCTGGTAAGGGGAGAGCGCAATTGGGCACCCCCCCTCCCGGAATCTGAACCCCCAGTGGATCCTGTAGTTAAGAATACAGAGGTGAAACAGTCTTTTACACCGTGAACTCCTGCCGCACACCCCACCAGAATGGCGTCACTAGCCACCAAAATGTCCGCACGCCATTGGCTTATCGGCACCTGGAAACCTAATCGCCAACCGCCGACCCGGCCAATAACCCAAGATCTCGCGGTACGCGGTAGCCGATCAGACACGAGCCCCGTGACCTTAACTTCGCGCAGCCAATCAGGGAACGGGCACGCCCACGGCAAAGGAACAGCCACGTCATCTGGTATCTACTCTGGGAAACAAGACACCAGCTGCGAGTAGTGTCGGCATTGCCTGCGCCGATAACGCAGACACTGCGAGAAGCTATCTCGTTGGCTGTTGTTGCTATGGTCCATTCGAGTTTTCTTTTCACTTTTAGAATCGAACCTTTGAAGAGAAAAAAAAACCNCACTTTTAGAATCGAACCTTTGAAGAGAAAAAAAAACCCGTGTATGGCGTGTTTGGTTGTTTCCTACATATATCATACGTCACGTATTCTTGTGTTAAACTAAAAGTACCATTTTTTTTTTTGTTAAATTGTACTTTTACTTATGTTTAGGGGCGGTGACATTTCGCAAAAAGATTTCGAGACAAGATACAGTCCAAAGCACTGTATGGTCGTCCAGCTTCTTTGATTGGCTAAAAAAATGTTCTGGTCCGTGTTAGCCGTTTGCGCACGAATCACGAATGTTCAGTGTCGGAGTTACTTAGTACCGAGTGGCTTGNCAGCAGCCAATGGAGGTATAACAACAGCTGAGGTGTGTATATAGTATTGAAGTCTACTGTGTGCTCAGATTTTTACTCGAAAAGTCATTGGCCCTAACTATGATTGATCTATAAATTATAGTGCTTCATTATATATTTAATACGAATAAAACGGAGAAAATAGGTTGGTTGGTAACGCCTAGTAAGAAATAGCTCTTGCGCAAACTATTATTAGACTGAGTGCGCACGAATGCGGAGCGTCCTTGCTCTGGTGTAATTTTCTTCTTGGTTAAGCTTTGATTGCAGGAGGCGGAGGAATATCTTGGAAGTAGAATTTTATAACTTCAGAAAAGATGAAAGTAACTATGAATTGACTATATGTATTTCGATTGCTTGTAAATTTTACGATACACGCAAATCGCACCCCCAGCAAAATTGTGTAACTATAAAAAATAATTCTACTAACCTACTTTAAAAAAAAGCTGCGCAAAAACCAATTTTCTATTATGACTTTGAATAAGTCATATTTAACTTAAAATGGTCAGTATTGCAATTTAATTACACGTATTTATTTATGAAATTCATACACTCTACGAGCATTTTTCTCTAGAGTTAAAATCTAGTTGTATACGACAGTTGAAAGTATTCGAATCAATAAATTTTGTTATGGTGGCAGTAATCATTACATGCATTAAATATGTAATTTACAGCTTCTAATGTCCGACATTTTTTAAGATAGCACACGTGAAAAAATTAAGATTTTACATTACAAAACAGATTCACACCAAAATTTTGCATAAAAATAATGCTGCATTAGACAAACTAAAGTGATACGATTTAAATAGCTAACTTATCCCGTTTTTATGACTGTGGTCTTATGAATAGAGGCACTTGCTTTTCGAGAAAATATTTCAGGACAAGTGGTGTTCCAAAACACTTCAGTTCATAACTACTTTCGTGGTTGGATCATTCGACTTGTTACTCGCCTACCGGCGAATCACGAACAGTCAGTATCGGAGTAAACTTAATTGTGATTGGCTCACACGTGTAGTAGTCGGTCTTCACACAGAGACAGGCCTGCCAATAGCCATAGGAAGGCTGCAATTGAGCGTGTAGGATACTGAAACATACCCTCCGCGTAATTTTTTTTTCTCGCGAGAAAACATGTGGCCCTGGGGCCGCGGTGGCTGAGTGGTTAGACTGCTCGCCTCCCACAGAGGTGAACAGGGTTCTATTCCCGGCGGGGTCGCTCCCGGATTTTCGCATGTGGGAATCGTGCCAGACGGTACCGCCGGTCGGCGGGTTTTCTCTGGGGTCTGCAGTTTCCCCCGCCCTTGCATTCCGGCGCTGCTCCACACTCGCCTCGCTTCACCCTCATCAGCTCTCAATACCTCGCTGTTTAAAGCCGCCCAAGTGTCTCCACTCACAAAGGACACAGCTATGTAGCGCGTGTAGTGCCTGTGTTCTTGACTATGTCCACATATTAAGGTTCCTGTACCACTATCAATTTATATACGCAGTTGTTCTTCAAGACTGTTTATTTATTCATTTAGGTATGAGGCGAAGAAATATTTCATCTGTTAATTCCTACTATAGTCTGTTCACGGTAAAGTGAGCACTTTCGAGGCCCTAGTTACTTTTTCCTTTCAGCCATTTTTTTAAATCCTTTAACCAACTTTTTAAATAAATATTGCCATGTAAGTAGTAAACACAGAGTGTATATTCCACCGTACTCGGAAGTTAACGTCTACGGCAAAAATAAAATGTATTTATTGACTATTATTCCGAATGAGAGGGATTCCAAAAGTGGTCACTTTACCGTGAATAGCATATACACACGTCGTTAAACGCTGCGTACGAAGGCCACGCCCTTCAATAAATGGCTGGACACTGTAAACAAGTCCTTCGGCGATGACACTTAGTGTCGGCAAGCTGCATTACCTCCATTAGTTTATTAGCATCGCCTCCTCTCCTTTAGTTTGCTCTCTCCCTCCTTCCACCGTCATTCGCAGAGGCGCGAGTATTGATTGTCGGCGACTATAGCTCGACACCAACAACCAGCATCGCAAAGGGAATATTGGCTTCAAACGAGAAGCGCCAGCATGTGACATCTATGTGTACGTAGGGGCAGTGATATTTCGCGAAAATATTTCGAGACAAGATACAGTCCAAAGCACCGTAGGGTCGTCCAGCTTCTTTGATTGGTTAAAAAAAATGTCCTGGTCCGTGTTAACCGTTTGCGCACGAATCACGAAGGTTCAGTGTCGGAGTTACTTAGTCCTGAGTGGCTTGGTCGTAGACGGGACACGGCACCAGCAGCCAATGGAGGTATAACAACAGCTGAGGTGTGTATAGTATTGAAGTCTACTGTGCGCTCCGATTTTTACGTGAAAAGTCACTGGCCCTAGGTATACGCTATTCACGTTAAAGTGAGCGCTTTTTAAAGCCCTCTCACTTGGAATAATAGCCGATAAATATATTTTTATTTTAGCCTTAGACGTTAACTTCTGAGTGCGGTGGAATAAATACACCGTGATTTTTACTAGGAACTATTTACTTCAAGAGGTGGTTAAAGGATAAAAAAATGTCTGAAAGGAAAAAGTAACTAGGGCCTCGAAAGTGCTCACTCTACCGCTAACAGCCTATATAAGCTGTTCCCGGTAAAGTGAAGAGTGAGTGAAGAGATCTGGACGGCTCTCAACAGCGAGGTCTTGAGAGCCCATGAGGATTTTTAAGGTGAGTATGGAGCAGTGTCGGAATGCAAGGGCGGGGGAAACAGGAGATCCCCAAGAAAACCCGCTGACCAGAGGTATCGTCTGGCCCGATTCCCACATGCGAAAATATGGGAGCGACCCCGTGGAAATCGAACGTGGTTCGCCTACTGGAAGGCGAGTAATTTAGCCACCGCACCACCGCGGCCCCTTCCTAGCTGAAAACTGACGCGTTGTCGTGCCGTCGCTTAAATTTACGTTAATAGTAAAAATAAACATATTATCGGCTATTTGTCGGTATGTCCTGTGACTATTCGTTAAATAGGAATATAAAATTTTTTGCTCTTCAATTTCGTTTTTGTTCACAAAATATTAATAAACATATTTTTTTAATACAAGAATTCTGAAAATAATTAGACAGTCGCCACAAAAATCATTTGGACATTAATTAAACTGCACGTTACTAGCATTTCAGTCTTATGCATATTAATAGTTATAGAAGCATTGTCTGGGGCGAATTCACTCGTCACAACAGTTTTCGTGTAGCGCGGATGTTGACAAACTATCGATAAATTAGATCAAAATGACGATTTATCGATATAAATCGTCAAAATATTTCAACGATATTTGATCGAAATCAATATCTTTTTTCAGATATTGGAAACAAACATTTTTAAAATGCTCTTTCAATAAGCTCTATTTTGAATACAAATATTTAATTGCACCAAAAACAAGCGCCACATATTTCTGCAATGCCTTGTGTCCTCAATATGTAATATCCCAATCAAATATACATTTGTCAAATCTTTAATACATAAAATATCAAATTCCAATGTACCGAAAATTTACCTTTTTCTTTCGATATATCGTTTCGTAAAACGATACTTTTATAAATAACCTATGTAAATAATATCGATATGTTTTTTTTTCCGGTATCAACATTCCTAATTCTGTCTATATTTCAAGATAAACCAAATACACAGGATGATTCTAAATTCATGGGACAAACATTGAGGGGTGGTAGAGCTCACTAAAACAAACAATTATTGTATAGGAATATATGGACGGGAGTGACGCGTTGAGGCACAAACACAAAAATAACACATGAAATGCAAAACATTGTTAATTTACGTCACCGCTAAATGCCTTTTTACAGCAATGTTTATAATAATTGCTCAAAATTGCTACCACCGACAGTAATGCAAGCTTGGTAGCGTCAGTGGAGTGATTGGCGAACAGATTAAAATACGCCGGGTATTACACGCACGCCACCATTGTCAGTCAATCACGCCATATGTAGAGGTCGCCAAGCATGCGTGACTGTTGGTGGATGCATTTCCAGCAACTGTTTTTAGCATTTTCTGTACGGAATCACTCGTTAAGTATGCTGCTAATGAACATTTTATGTTTCCGGTAATGTGTTATGTGTTTTAGTGTTTGTGCCTCAACGCGTCACTCCCGCCCATATATTCCTATACAATAATTGTTTGTTTTACTGAGCTCTACCACCCCTCAATGTTTGTCCCATGATTTTAGAATCAGCCTGTATATTTATAAGTAGGATATTCCTTCTGGGTGCTACCGAGTTGCCTTTCTTGGAGTGTGCTTCCTGGTTATTTACTCAAAACAAGTTCAGACGTCGCCAAGAAAATACTTTTGGATGCGCAGCATCATAGATTTAGTCACTCCCGGCAACGTTATAAAGCAGAACGTTTAGGATCACTCAGTGGATATTTACAAGCAACGTTCTGCCGTAACTTCAAAGCAGGTGAGAGATAATTCCGCTTCGTGTTGACGACATTTAGCGGAGAAGTGCGAAGGTGCAGTGAGTCTGCATTCTCACCAGTGTTGCGTAATTTAACCTCACTCCGACTAGTGCACCGTGACAAACAAGATATCTAATCAATAGGGCCAGTGATACTTCGCGAAAAGATTTCGAGACATGATACAGTCCAAAGCACTGTAGGGTCGTCCAGCTTCTTTGACTAGCTAAAAAAATGTTCTGGCCCGTGTTAACCGTTTGCGCACGAATCACGAAGGTTCAGTGTCGGAGTTACTTAGTGCCGAGTGGCTTGGTCAAAGACGGACACGGTACCAGCAGCCAATGGAGGTATAACAACAGCTGAGGTGTGTATATAGTATTGAAGTCTACTGTCTTCTCCGATTTTTACGCGAAAAGTCACTGGCCCTACTAATCAAGTACGATACAGATTTCACGGGTTATTTCATGCAACAAAAACACGACAAAATTTCTGAACCTTGGCGTCTACAAAAAGGCAAGCCACATCAATGCATGCACCCAGGAGTAGACGGATATTTGTACACATTCGCCATTTGCTAGAGCAAACCTGCTGTCCGTGAAGAGATTCAGGCGCAGCTTGGACTCCAATGTCCTATAACTAGGGCCAGTGACTTTTCGCGTAAAAATCGGAGCACACAGTAGACTTCAATACTATATACACACCTCAGCTGTTGTTATACCTCCATTGGCTGCTGGTGCCGTGTCCCGTCTTTGACCAAGCCGCTCGGGACTAAGTAACTCCGACACTAAACCTTCGTTATTCGTGCGCAAACGGTTAACATGAGCCAGAACATTTTTTTAGCCAATCAAAGAAGCTGGACGACCCTACAGTGCTTTGGACTGTATCTTGTCTCGAAATATTTTCGCGAAATATCACTGCCCCTAACTATGGCATACGTGGAATTGTCCTTCGGCTATTGACCACGTGTATTTGTAGAGAGACAGTTCCTTACCTGACTGGGTTGATCAGAACAAGGTAACTCCGACGCTGAGTGACCGTGATTCGCGGGCAGACACCCCCGATGCGTGACTGTTAATATCATCCAATCACGAAGTGGATCCGAGCTCTAGTGTTTTGGAGTACAAGAAGTCCTGAAATATTTTGGCGAAAAACAGGTGGTCCTAGCCATTGCTATGCGGATGTCTGTCATGGGAAAACAAGACTGAACACTAAAAAATATACTTAAAAAGAAGTGATATATGGACGAGAAAATAAATATGGAAAAGCAGCACTGATCGTTTCAGTGAAAAATTTCACTGATTGAATTAGTGACGTGAAACCATTTCATTGATTGAATAAGTGAGGGCCAACTACAGTGGCAAATGAAATATTGTTTTTATTGAATTTAGCCAAATAATTACGTGATATAAAGATATTTACGATAGTTTACTATTTATATTGCGCAGTTTACCGTAATTAAAAAAAGTGAAAAGGTTTTCGGAGGTGGTCAGTATTAAACTCACACACCCTTTCCACCTCACTTTCAGGCCGTCACCTTACTATCTGCAATACCAAGTAAAGTTCACAAACAAGAGGAGAAATTATATTTTATACTCTTATCGAAATCATGAAGATTTAAATTATATGCCCTTACTTTTAGTTTTTTGTTTAGATTGGCACTGTCAGAATTGTTAAAACGAATAGCATATATGAGTGCACTCTCTTCACGACATTATATGCAGTTTAAACCCTTCAAACAAAGCGTTGTGGTGATTACACGAAAACGAAACGATAAACGTAAAAACTGAATGAAAGGCTGGACGTTCATGTTACATAGTAAAATGGTGTTTTGAAAGACGAAACACATTTTAGAAAGTATTTGTATTGTTGTATTAGTTTATCCGTTGTTACTTCCACTTGATACACGTTGTTTAACGCCGTTTTTTAAACGTTGTTTGAATGCCATTTTTACACGCTGTTCAACTGGTCCATCAGTCAAAAAAACAAACCACTGAAAAACAGTGGGAAAAAAAAAGACTGACGAATCAGAGGAAAATGTCATCCATAAGTGAAGGAAATCTGGCATTTCTTCACTGATAAATCAGTTAAATTCACTGACGTGACTGTCGAATCAGTCAGGCACTGTTGACTGGTCGAAACAGTGAAATTCTCGTTGGTTCAGATTTAGTGTGGGTTGAATTCATGTTCAGTCATTGTACTTCACAGGCACAATTTATTCCTGATTGCAATTAAGTTTGTGAATTAAAAAAAAAAAAAATAGCAATAATTTTGTACCCTTTACAGCTTTGCTGTCCACAACCATTCACAAATTTATTTTATACACTTTTCAAAATTTTTTGTGAAACTGACGGGAGTGATAATCGGGCTGAAACCCCGCACGGTGGTCGTATCACGGTGTCACCCGTCATGTAGATGGTTCGGATGCTGTATGGAGCAGCGGATACGTGAAGGCACCCCACACACGCAGGTTGTGAACTAATCTCTGTACCACGTGAGTTGGCCAGATTCTGACAGGTCTGCGAAAGTAGCGCCACCGTTTACACCTGACTACGTATCCTTCCGCCATCAGCTGATCGGCCACATAGCAACCATGTTGTTTATTTTCACGCTGTCATTATCAGCCGATCCCCTCGTCAATGTACTGTTCGTGGGACGCTTCAAGCAAACTTGCTACTCAGAAATACGTAGCTGCGATTGTAGTAATAGCAATGTGTACATAAATCATTAATCAGTAAATTGTTGTGTTAAAGAACAAAAATATAAATAATTCATTTAAAATTTAGTAACTATAAAAAAATTTAATGATAAACAAATTTTAAGATATTTTAGATTGACGTCAGTCTAAAAAAAAATTAGTAGGTTTTAAAAGTAAAAATATTAAACCTTGCAAAAAATTTTATATCTGCTAACTATTTTTTATTTGTCCGAGACAGTGAATTTTGGGATAACATTTGCGAAACTGTTTTTGTAGCTATTATCACACGTTGGACATTATAGCTAATATATTCGAGTTGGAAATATGTGACGTGGAATAACGTTAGAATTGCTAAACAACTATTCACGCGTGTTCAACTTTCTTCGGAAACAAGGAAATAGATTTTCGGAAAACAATATGGCGTATAATTTACGTAGACGAACGATTACCTGCCGAATATAAATACTAGTACTCAAAATCACTGTACACGAAATATAAGTTACTTTAAAAATTATGCAGAGCTCGCAAAAAATAAAACTGTTGGTATCTGTTCGTAAATTTATATATGTCGCACGCGGAATGCTTTTTTTTTTTTTTGTGGCTGGTAATGCTTCAGGAAAAATCCGATAGGTAGCGCACACATCCTGTCCGGAGCGAAGTCTGAGCTTCTTATTTTGCTCAACAGGTAGCGTATTTTTTAAGTTGACTGTTCTTCTATTACTGGCTCGGAACGACACGAATTTGAAATATATTTCGTCAAATTATTAGAAAAAATAATTCAACAATATCATGCAATATTTCTGTATGCTTTTGGAATTAATATCAAGCACGCAATGAAAGCGGGGTTGGAGAGGGGCGATCAAGACGTGAAAAAATGATTTGAAATTGCGTTTCAATTGTATACGGATCGTTTTACTATGCCTTTAATTTTGGACACCTATACATTTCTACTTTAGCACGAAATTTAGTTTCCAACTCTCAAAACCGCTGTTTTATGACCACGTAAAACAAAATGTATTAATTAACCCAGGAACTCTTTCTTATCGCGCGTATTTTCCGCTGGTCTAACGTGCGTCGGCAGTGCACCCAGAATAGCCAACGTAATATTAACTTCTGTTCGTTCGTGCATCAGCTGATACAGGATTTTGTAAATGGAACGTTGTTTGTTTGGAATACTTCGTGTTGCTACTCACTGACTGTCAGAATCTGGCCAACTTATATGAAATGAAGTATAACAGTGGAGTTGACAGACGGATCGTGCACCAGGCGCGGAGGGATCTCATGGCGACCCAGTTAAGATTTCTTCTACTCGGGCTAGGGGAAGTTCAGAACTTTTAGTTCGGCAGACTAAAATATTTTCAGTCTGTGGTTATTTCATCTTCTTAGCTTCTCGTAGCGCGTCACATGTCTATATACGTATACGCTGTTCACTGTAGATTGAGCACTTTTGAAAGCCCTGCTTAAGATCTGCTCCCACGTACATTGTGCATTATTCCACCCAATGTAAAATGAACATTGCCGTGGGCCTGCTCACTTTATTCATACGTCGACAAAGAGAAATTTCAAAAAAATTTTATAAAAGAAAATATTTTAAAAATTCGCAAATAATTACTCTTAAATGCTTAAAAAAAAAGCTGAAAGCAAAATAAATAATTCCAGTATTAACAGATTAATACTGGCTACCTTTAATTCAAAGTTAAGACGCGGAACTACTTTCTTCTCGTCGTTACCAACATAACTGGGCCCTTGCTAGTCAGTGTTTCCGTTCTAAATATGTTCAGATAGGGACAGTGATATTTTTCAAAGGTTAATTTCAAAAGTGCTCAGTTTAACGTAAACAGCCTTTAAGCAGATCGTCATATTTATAATCAATCATAAATCCTAAAAAAAAACTCGCAAGCTTCGCTAGTGTAACTGTCACGTAAAAAAACTCTCGTGGTTCGTACGTTACGCGTTGTACTTTTTATTTCGTCGAAGGACAAATCAGTTATTCGGGAATACCCTTTCCAGTCACCAGGTTTTCAGGAAGTCCGTTGCGAGAGCAAAAATATTGCAAGAACCTGCTTTGCAAGGAACGCAGACCGAGGAGAAAATAAAAGACGACGTACAAAAAAATCTCAAGGCTCACGTCCCCCCTCCCCCTCCATTATTCGGCGGCGCCGGTGATTATTAAGGCGAATTCCGTTCCGGCTGCCTCAACAACCTTCAGGAATTTCATCATCCTGACCGCCTGCAGTATTACGGTGCGAAAAGGGGGGGGGGTGGGGGGAAGAGAGTCGTGACGCGCGAGCAGTGTCGCCAACACGCAGACAGAGAATTCCACCACACCACGAGTGAAAATCCACCAGAATCCACTAAATCATGGAAATATTACACAAGTAGCCATCGAATAACGCTACCGAAACCCATGTTAGCATTATATTAAAAAAAAAAGAAGAAAAAAAATTGTTTAAGCGTATTTTCTAAATAATTTGAACTGCTTTTTTTTTTTGCAGAAAATTTTATAGTGTTTAATTTACTACAGTGTACCTTACTATGGTATGGTCCATACCGTATAAGAAGGCCACTTTCTGACAGTCAGTGAGTGGCAACGTAACGTTTACGAAACAAACAAAGCGCCATTTACAAAATCCTGTATCAGCTGATGCACGAACGAACAAAAGTTAAAATTACGTTGGCTATTCTGAGTGCACTGCCAATGCACATCAGAAAAGCACAAAATGCGCGGATAAGAAAGAGTTCGTAGATTTATTAATACATTTTATTTTACGAGGTCACAAAACAATGGTTGTTAGCGTTAAAAACTAAACTCCGTGATAATGCAGTTATTTTTAAGTGGTCAAAATGAAATGTACAATAAAACGATACGAAGTGGAAAAGTTGTCTGAAGTTGTGCTAACTTCAAAAAGGTTTTTTCACGTCGTATCATCCATGTCAAACCTTGCTTTCAACACGTCCATGATATTAATTCCAAAAGCAAACAGAATTATTGCATAATATTGTTGAATTATTTTTTCTAATAATTTGACGAAACGACACGAAATTTAAATATATTTCCAGCCCGTAACATAATAATGATCAATTTTAAAAAATACGCTATCTCTTGACCATAAAGAGAGTTACTCAAAACTTCGCCATGACGTGCTGCGCGCTATCTATCGGATATTCTGCGAGCTATTACCAGCCAGAAATGAACCTCTTTCTTGCGCGATATATAACGAATTTACAAACATATGCCAATAGTTATATTTTTCCACGAGCTCTGCATAATTTTTAAAGTAACATATATTTCATCTACAACGATTTGGAGTACAAGTCATTTATATTCGGCCGGTAATCGTTCGTCTACGTAAATTATACGCCATATTGTTCTCTAGAAACCCATCTCCTTGTTTCCGTAGAAAGTGAGACACGCGTGAATAGTTTTTAAGCAATTCTAACGTTATTCCACGTCACATATTTCCAACTTGTATATATTAGCTATAACGTCCAAAGTGTAATAATAGATACAACAGACCGTCTCGCAAATTTTAACCCAAATTCACTATCTCGGACAAATTAAAAAAGAGTTATCAAATATCTAATTATTTGCAACATTTTATATTTTTAACTTTATAACCTACTTATATTTTTTTTGACAGATTTCAGTCTTAAAATATCTTAAAATTTGTTTAGCATTACAGTACAATGAGAAGTGGATTAGCTGACAGCGTGTTGATAAAAAAAACAGCCCCGACTTGATGGACCAGCTGATGGCGGAAGGATACGTAGTCAAATGTAAACAGTGGCGCTACATTCGTCGAGCTGTCAAAAAGTGGCCTTCTTATATGGTACAGAATATATTAACACTTTACCACAATATCACATAAAATTTTTTATTAAAGACTTGGACTCTTCAACTAGCAATATTAATTTTTTCCTTATAGAAAACTACCTACCTTCTACATACGACAGGGGCCGCGGTGGTGTAGTGGTTAGGCTACTGTCCTCCCACCAAGGAGAAACCGGGTTCGATTCCCGGCGGGGAATCATGTGGGAATCGTGCCGGAAAATGCCTCTGGTCGGCGGGTTTTCTCGGGGATCTCCATTTCCCCCACGTCCTTGCATTCCGTCCGGCGCTATCTCGCTTCACCCTCGTCGGTTAAGAACCGCCCA
Organism: Clitarchus hookeri; assembly: GCA_002778355.1. NCBI lineage: Eukaryota > Metazoa > Arthropoda > Insecta > Phasmatodea > Phasmatidae > Clitarchus > Clitarchus hookeri. The sequence goes on from NQII01002381.1 coordinate 136,793, forward strand.
AATCACTCACTCACTCTACATTCCACAGACGATCAGGCCCCTCTTTTATTGATGGACCCACTGAACCCGGGTCCGAGGGGCGCATCAAGTTTTGGAAAGGGCTGGAGGGGGGGGGGGAGAGTTGAAAATCAAGTATAAATTGTGTAATGTTAAATTTTAAATAGCCTATCGATTTATACAATTTTGATAATTTTCTCTTGAACCAAACCTTTGAAAGTCTGTTTTTAAAAATTTGTTTATTAGCTTAGTATTTTAATGACTTGTTTAGTGATGCGCATTGCTTGTGAGTAATTGCTCAGCAGAAAAAGGTGTTATCGGCACTTACAAGTATCAAGGACAAAATAAGGTCGTCTCTCGAAGAAGTGGAGAGATTTGGGCGGTTCTTAGCAACGAGGTCTCGAGAGCAGATGAGTGTGAAACCAGGTGAGTGTGGAGCGGCACCGGAATGCATAGAGCGGGGGAAACGGGAGATGTCTGAGAAAATCCGCCGACCAGCGGAATCGTCCGGCACGATCCCCACATGCGAAAATCCGAGGAGCGACCCTGCTGGGAATCGAGCCCGGTACACTTTGGTGGGAGGCGAGAAGTCTGACCACTACACCACCGCGGCCCCGTATCTCGAAGAAGGAAAGCCCTATAGTCGCATGCGTCTTCACACACAAAGTGATATCACATTTAAACTAGAATTGAGTGGTGTCATTGAGGACTTTGTCCGCAGGAAAACTCAGAAGAAAGCCGCCATGGTGAAAAAAATAACGAAAAAGCAAATGAACGTTGATAAATTAAACTCGATAAAATATAAGCTATGAACTGCATAACATAGTGATGAGGTGGGATGGTAGTCCGATATATTGTAAAAAAATATGTTACTTGAAAACGGCTTTGATAATTTATAATGATGCAATTAAGTAATTATTTTTTTTAGTTGCCGGTCCGAAGCATGGCATGTCCGAAGATGGTGGATAATTAGGGCCAGTGACTTTTCGCGTAAAAATCGGAGCACACAGTAGACTTCAATACTATATACACACCTCAGCTGTTGTTATACCTCCATTGGCTGCTGGTGCCGTGTCCGTCTTTGAACAAGCCACTCAGGACTAAGTAACTCCGACACTGAACCTTCGTGATTCGTGCGCAAACGGTTCACACGGACCAAAACATTTTTTAGCCAATCAAATAAGCTGGACGACCCTACAGTGCTTTGGACTGTATCTTGTCTCGAAATATTTTCGCAAAATATCACTGCCCCTATGGATAATAGAAGGAACTCCGAAGGGAACTTCGCAAACCCAAACTCAGAGTGTGTGTGTGTTTTTTTTTTCTTACTTTTTTGGAGGAGGGAGGGGGCAACTTATTCTGTGTCCAGAAAGTCACAAGCTTTGAAAATAAGCCTGCGATTGATAACAAACACTAGACTAGGGTTACGTTCTTTGTTATCCGGACCCTTTGTGACGCCTTGTATAAACTGTCCGGCCGGGTTTTACAAAAAAGTCGACAATTCCTCTTTTCCAATAACAGTGAAAAACAGTGAAGTTTTCGTTTTTTTTTTTGTGGGTTTTTAAAATGCCGTTAAACATATGGCAACGGTGCCAACGTATTTCCTGCAGAAGTGCAAACTTGTTGCAGAATAAATATTAAGTCATTATTTTTTCTTTATCGACACATATATTTTCTCCTGGCTGCTTTTTTTGCATGTCTAAGTTGAGAAGTGCCTAATCTATTCAAAATTTTACGATTATTTGCTAGGAAATATAAACCTGTAAGAGCAATTAAAATCGTAAAGAAATACGATCGAAACGTATTTGAACCTGAGCTGCGCTATAGCCATTAACTGTCAATTATCAAAATTGTGTCCAATGCTTATGTACATCTGTTTATTTGTGAATTATTCTATATCATTTGCTTGCAAAATATCCTGTAGCGGTTACAAACTAAACGCAATTGACTTTCATTTTCAGAGTGAACATGATTATAACTTTATCTGAGTGCAAAAAAAAACATTTTGTATTGCTTAAGGCCCCCGTCTACCTGGAACTTTTTCCCACGTTTAGGCCGAGAAGCGCGGGAGCGATAAGGGCGACACTGCCACGCGCATCAAGTACGCCATCGCCGCTAAGCGCAAGGCTCTGAACTGGCGTGCAGTGTTCTCGTCGTGCTGCGTGTACCTATGGGACTTTCAGCGGTGACCATATTATTTTATTAGTGGCAAGTCTTTAGGAAGGTTTAGTGCAGGCCCCTATAGTAGTTTTGTATGTATCTGATGTGTGCATTTTGAGCTACAGCGCCTTGGAAAGGCCGTTTTTTAGCGGTTTTGGAGTACTCTGAATTGATGTTTCTAACATACGTGATATTTAGAAAGTACTTTACAGCTCTTGTCTGAAGTGTGTGTTCTTTTCGTAGATCAGCACGTTGGACGCACGCTTAATAGTTTCGTTGAAAAACGTGTATTTCGAACACTGTGCAACGCAGTTCAAGCGCCAGGTAGACGGGTGCCTTAACAGCTACATGGAACCGAATTTGGGATACAATTGTAAGTGTAAAATAGTTTTTATTGACCTGCGACATAATAAAATACTTTCGTATATTTCCCTTCTAAAATTATGTGTCTTTTCTTCGTATCATTTTCTTACAAGTGTCTTGAGGATGGCACAAATTTACAATCACTGAAGGCAAAGTAGACGTGAGCGGCCTATATTTTCCACTTCAGCAATATCAGTTGTATTGGCCTCTGCATTTCCACTTACCTTCACCCTATTGGTCCTGGCTACACCGGACACGCTTACTGTGCTCTGCAACGTTTATCATTGGCCGGCCGTTGGCCAATGGAGTTGCGTTTTCACGTGACGCTGTATCACTGTACAAATTAATGTGTCACGATATATGTAACAAGTTTTACAATCCATCGAGTTTGTGTGAAAAATTAATGACGATAGCAGTTTTATTCTTACGAAATAAAATGTCGACCAGTTATAATACTTTACTTAGGTTACGATTAAAATCCAGCTAAACAGTAAAACTACAAAAGTACGAGTTTTGTCTTCAACAGCAGATACATTTCATTTATATGCATCCATATTCTGGCGGTACATATTCACAGGTTTCATCAATTTTTAATACAAATGTTACACAAAAATGAATTTAAGATAATTACAAGAAGGTAAAGGCACCGAATATGAGACCCATTTGAAAAAAAATTTTTATAACTTTTTATAAAGTGGACGTAAATGAACATTGAGCATGTACAATAGCAATCAATGCATTTGAATTCAAAATGCAATACGTACAATTTGTTTTGAAGTAAATTATTTACGTCCTCTGCAAAAAAAAAAACTCTGCACTTTTTTAGGAATTAAAAAAACGTTTCTTATATGAGAGAGACTATTTGTTTACCCTCTTTCTGCACTGAGGACAGACAAAGCGGAGGTGTGTGGCACCATAGTGTTCATGAGCCCAACGACAGCAGACAGAGCACTACAGCCACCGTCCGCCATGTTTGTCGTCTGGAAGTATGCATCCACAGAAGAGGCACTCAGGATCGTTGTCGTCTTCGCCAGAGCTATCTGATAGTGTCGAGATCATCGTCAGGTTCCTCGCTGCTATAGCTGTCCATTAATCTTCTTTTGCAGCTTCTCGACTTGAATGCGTTGGTTAGAGAGTTCTTTTTATAAAAACCTTTTTAAGACATTTCGGTGCAGCTTCTTTTTTTTATTCTTTGCTGCCGCAGCTCTTTCCAAACTCTCCAGGAGATTGGATTTGTAAGGCGATGAGGTAATTACAGATGCTATACCTCTTATTCGACTTCGCAGTCCTGCTGAAAGACTTGGAAGTGGTTTTGTTTCTTTTGGTGAGACAGGAAGCTTTACACCTGAAGGATCCGAAGATGTATTAGCAATTTTGTTGCTTGCTGAGCCCAACATACACTGAAGAGCCAAAAAAACTGGTACACCTGCCTGATAACGTGTAGCCCCCCCCCCTCCTCGAGCACGCAGAAGTGCCGCAAGACGACGTGGCATGGACTCGACTAATGTCTGAAGGTATGCAGGAGGCAATTCACACCATGAATCCTGCAGGGCAGTCCACAAATCCAATCTGCACCAATTCGAGAAAGAGTTGCACGTCTGTCACGTTTAATGATTCTCGTCAGCCGTCGTTTGTCCCGTTCTTTCACGATCTTCGATGTCGGAGATGTGATGTTTTACCGGATTCCCGATATTCACGGTACACTCGTGAAATTGTCGTACGCGAACATCCAAATGTTACCGCTACCTCGGAGATGCTATGTCCCATCTCTCGTGCGCCGACTATAACACCACGTTCAAACTCACTTAAATCTCGATAACCTGCCATTGTAGCGGCAGTAACCGATCTAGCTGCCGACCGCATCTCGCGTTACTCTGATTGGTTCCGTTTCTCTGTTATTTGCATACGCACGCCTATGCCAGTTTTTTTGGCTGTTCAGTGTAATTGAAGTGTGAGCACTAGAAGAGGTACCATGTGCGATGTCCATTGGCGGAGTAGGCCGAGCACCAGGAGGTCCTGCATCAGAACCGTGTGATGTGTCCACATGCAGAACAGGGGGAAGATGTGTCGTGTGAAGTGTCTATAATGACAGTTGGCCTGGCATCATCATCTAGATCAGGAATTTTTTGACAGCTCTGAATAACAAAGTCACATTCACGAAACACGTCTTTGTTGAATGGATACAGTTCTGTTTTGCAGAATGCATTAACTGCTGATTCCATTTTTGCAGCTCGTCGGTATGCTGCGCTGAACAACTTTGCAACCAACAGTGGTGTTCCAATACGATTAGGGTTGTTTCTCAGGAAAGACTGTATTTCTAAAGCATAATAGGCTTTGAAAGGCTTCATGAAGCCAACATTTAGTGGCTGCATTTTGTGTGAACTGTGAGGAGGGATATAAACGATAAAATCATGGTGTTCTCTAGCCAACCTTAGCACATCGACATTTATGGTGTGCGAATAGTGGCCATCAAGAACCAGAAGAACAGGATATTAAAGTGATGGCTTAGTGAATTCAATAAAATGAACAAACCACTCGGTGAACAAATCGCCCTGGATCCACCCTGAAGGGTTTCACCCCCAAACAGAAACAGCAGGTGCACCATCCATGAGTTCTATTTTGATATTCTTCCTTGGCGATACCATCGATGGAGGGACAAATGAACCAACAGCATTCATGCAAGTAACTACGGTAATGAGTGACCCTCTCTCTGCTCGGCTGATGTCAGTGCAGCCACTTCAAGATTTTCCTTTCAAGGATATTACGTCTTCAGCTCTGCGCAGTGCCACAATTACCCCCCCCCCCCTGTTTCATGAACTTTGTACAACCTGTGCGGACGCCCTTTAATTTTGTCAAATTCTGATTCATACAGCTGAAAAAAGTTTTTCACATTTTCGGGATTGAAACCTTTTACTCTGCCTTGAGAAATACCTTGCGGAACTCTTTAAGGCGACTCCGAATGGTGCTTCAGAAAATAAGCCATCCATTTCTTCCCAGTTGATTAAATTTTTTCTAAGAAAGGATGTTTAATAACATTAGCAATGTCTAGTTGGAAGGCCATCATTTTAAAGTTGCGTTTCCTCAACCCATGAAACCTTTTATCCATCTCTACACAATATTCTACGAGTTCGTTTTCTAGTTCCCAGCTTAAAAAAGGCCTTCTTCCTAATGACACATTTGCTAAATCACCAGGGAGTGATTCAGAATTTTTCACATACCCTTCCACTGTGCTGTCTGGTACACCAAACTGTTTCCCTGCAGATCTGCAGCCCATACTACCTGTTCGACTGCTAGGATCATCTGCTCCTTGCCCCATTTCTTCCTTAGGGATTTCAGCCACGATTCATCTAAAAATAAAACATTGATTTGCAAGTTTATTATAAACTTAAATTCAATATGTAATTATAAGCAATTAATACTGTAAGTTATGCCCTGATTTGTTAATATAATTACATTATAACTAGGGGCAGTGATATTTCGCAAAAAGATTTCGAGACAAGATGCAGTCCAAAGCACTGTAGGGTCGTCCAGCTTCTTTGATTGGCTAAAAAAATGTTCTGGCCCGTGTTAACCGTTTGCGCACGAATCACGAAGGTTCAGTGTCGGAGTTACTTAGTCCTGAGTGGCTTGGTCAAAGACGGGACACGGCACCAGCAGCCAATGGAGGTATAACAACAGCTGAGGTGAGTATATAGTATTGAAGTCTACTGTGTGCTCCGATTTTTAGGCGAAAAGTCATTGGCCCTAATTATAACTCATCAATTGTGTCATATTAACACACTCTGTTAGCAACTAAATTATTTTGCTATACGTTTGATACAAAGCAATTAATTTACTATAGGCTATAATAATGTTAGTTTTGTGTTGCACTAAAACGATAATTAAAGAACACTTTCACGTTTAGATGCAATACGTGTTATTTGGTAGCAGCTCTTAATATAAGAGCGTTCCTAATATGAGACCGTATATCATAACAGGCAACCACGTGGGTCTCCTAATAGAAGCCAACATTCGACAACAGAAACAAGGGTGTTGCAGGTGCAAAATACACGCAGTGATATCATACCAATATGCACAGAACAGCTCACCTATATGACAATCAGTGTATGTGTATGCGAAAATATGTATCCTTACCTTGATTTATGAGCATGCCGTTGCTGGTATCTCGTCGCAAAACTCTATAACTCATCAAATACAAAATCCGTAGTAACCGCAATTGACTGCAGAGTCGCTCGCTAATGGAGACGCTAAGTGCCTTTCACCGAGTTCGCGTATTGCCCGCCATATTTCAGCTGCTCCCGGCTCTGAACGCCTGGGGGTCTCATATTAGGGGTGTCTTTACCTTACATATACGCAGATTTACAACATACTCATCAGTACACTGAACACATAACTAACAACTACGTAACAAATATTACATCATATTTGCAAAGATACATTAAGTTCATACATTGTATATGCGAATACGAAACTCAACATTGTAAAACTATACATAAAATATTTCATTTAATGAATAGGGATTTTGATTCCAGAAACTTGGAAAGTGCTAAGGGTAAGGCATTTCATAACTTAAAGCCCATGTGATAGGGATTCAATTTGTATTTCTTAGTTGAATGAGGATATTCATACAAATGTGAGCCCCGAGTTAAATAATTGTTACTTGAACGCATCCTTTTTTTGAATACCAGACGTCTGGAAACCCTACACTAGATTATATACTTGAACGTTGCCAACAAGGTAGGTAAATCCACCAATCACATCCTGGGGGTAAATCCGCACGGTTGGCGCCCCTGGGCGTGGGCCATCTAGTGGCAAAGGCGGGAAACGCGGCGCGCAAGCGCAGTCGCGTCGCTGACAAAGACAAAGAAACAAGGAGAAGATAGTAGAAAGGGGAAGGGAGGAACCTCGCTACGCCGCGCACCGGCCCAGTTGAGGCTGGACCGCATTGAGCTGGAGGGGCGGGTGGAATGGGGTGGGGGTTTTACGAGGAGGGGAAGGAGCAGGTAAACTTACCAAAAGGCGGGAGACCCGGCAGTCGCGACTCGCGCGCGGGCGGTAACCGTCGTGTGTTCCGAGTTGTGCGCTTTCACTCCCCGCTACCCCTTCGACCGTTCAGCGCGCGTCGGTGATGAGTGACCGTGTGAGTTGACATTTCCGTGGCCGCCCCTCACCAAAGCCGTCGCTAGAGACATCTGCCGGCCGAGAATCACAGGAAAAAAAAAACGGTTTTACGTTCAGGTACCATTATTCATAATCATTTATTTCTCTGTTCCTTGGTTGTCTGTGATTTCTCCTGATGTTTTCAGCAGGCCACCCTGGGCCTAAACATTTAAAACATTCAGTGGTGTACAAATGTACGTACGTATATCGCGCAAGTCCGGATCTTATAATTATATCCGACGTTGGGCTAGACTCAATACTCAATAATCCGTTGCATCCCTCAGTCGTCCGTCCGGCGGTCACGTGATCTTTCAACCAATCGCAGGGCAACTTTTTTTCCTATCCACCCATCCGTTAATTATTTACTAAACTTCCTACGTCACGACGTCAATACGTACTTTTAAATAAAATGCAAGGCGGTGGATATGTGTTTCTTCAACTAAAGAAAGATCGCTGTATGATGTACTGTTATCCGTGTTAAATTGTTAATGTACGTATTTATTTATTAACGGCTTAAAGGCGCAGTTAAGGCATAGTCGCCTTATCTTACACTGGACCCCATTACTCGTTAACCGCTCTAACAGACCGCTTTTAAAAGTCTCTATGATATGGCGTTACTAAGCTATCAAGAGAAGTACGAAATCATCAGCATGCATGCCTATACTATAGCGCACGCATTTGTTAATTCCAACTTTCCTGAAACGCCCTCTAAAGTTCTACTTTTAGAATATTCCTCCGCCTCATGCAAACAAAACCTTGACGGAGTCTAAGTCGAAATACACCCAAGCGACAACGCACAGTACTCGCGTGCACTCGTAACAACAATTTGCACGATAACTATTTCTTACTAGGCATTGCCAACACTCATTTTCTCTCTGGTTTTATTCATATTAATTATAACTGGAATATTATAGTGCATAGATAGACAGAATATATGTAAAAAATCAGTTAAACCAAAAATACGATACTTTATTGTTGACGGGAGTACGTATAAAACGCTTGTGACACATGACATGTTAAGGCGCCCGTCTACCTGGCGCTTGAACTGCGTTGCAGAGTGTTCCAAATACACGTTTTTCAACGAAACTATTAAGCGTGCGTCCAACGTGCTGATCTACGAAAAGAACACACACTTCAGACGAGAGCTGTTAAGTACTTTCAAAATATCACGTACGTTAGAAACATCAATTCAGAGTACTCCAAAACCGCTAAAAACGGCCTTTCCAAGGCGCTGTAGCTCAAAATGCACGCATCAGATACATACAAAACTACTATAGGGGCCTGCACTGAACCTTCCTAAAGACTTCCCACTAATAAAATAATATGGTCACCGCTGAAAGTCCCATAGGTACACGCAGCACGACGAGAACACTGCACGCCAGTTCAGAGTCCTGAGCGTAGAGGCGATGGCGTACTTGATGCGCGTGGCAGTGTCGCCCTTATCGCTCCCGCGCTTCTCGGCCTAAACGTGGGAAAAAGTTCCAGGTAGACGGGGGCCTTAAAGTTGGCAACGACGGAAAGAAAGTAGTTCCACGTGACGTGACTACTAAAATATTTTATTTCACGTTTTGATTTTTTTTAATGCATACAGGTGTAAGAACAAAAAAACATTTGTTAAATATTTTCTATTCTAAAAAATAGTTACAGTTGCCCTTGACCGACGCACGAATAAAGTGATCAGGCTTAATGATAACGTTAATTGTACATATGGTGGAAGAATACACAATGTGCATACAGGTAGATCTTAAGCAGGACCTTCAAAAGTGCTAGTTTTACCGTGTACAGACTATACGTAATTATACGAATGAACACGTGTTTCGGAAGATCGCACTTGTAACAGTTCCCTTTCCGAAGTCTTACGACGTATACGCTATTAACGGTATCTCCAAACTTTTTCAATCAAACATTTGAAAAATCACTGTAGTGAAGTGTATGGAACTTTTCCCCACGTTTAGGCCGAAAAGCGCGGGAGCGATAAGGGCGACACTGCCACGCGCATCAAGTACGCCATCGCCGCTAAGCGCAAGGCTCTGAACTGGCGTGCAGTGTTCTCGTCGTGCTGCGTGTACCTATGGGACTTTCAGCGGTGACCATATTATTTTATTAGTGGGAAGTCTTTAGGAAGGTTCAGTGCAGGCCCCTATAGTAGTTTTGTATGTATCTGATGCGTGCATTTTGAGCTACAGCGCCTTGGAAAGGCCGTTTTTAGCGGTTTTGGAGTACTCTGAATTGATGTTTCTAACGTACGTGATATTTTGAAAGTACTTAACAGCTCTCGTCTGAAGTGTGTGTTCTTTTCGTAGATCAGCACGTTGGACGCACGCTTAATATTTTCGTTGAAAAACGTGTATTTCGAACACTGCAACGCAGTTCAAGCGCCAGGTAGACGGGCGCCTTAATGAGTGCGTGATAGTCCGTGTGCCCGTTAAAAAAATACGCAGGTAGGGACAGTGACATTTTTCAAATGTTGATTTCACAAGTGCTCACTTTACCGTGAACAGACTCTACAAGGTAGGGGAAGGGGTAACTTGGAACACGTAACCTCTAGATTTATCATCAATATTCTGCTACTGCAGGGCACCACTCGATTAAAATACAAATACTTTTGTTACCACACACAAGTTCGAATTTCGTGTAAACAAAGCACGTGTCTAAAAAAAAAATTATAAATCGCAGGGATGTTACTGTAAAGCTGGAAAAGTTAAAATGGCCTCACATTTGCTTTACTGGAGATGACATGGGAACCAGTTCCAGTTGACTAATTAATCTGTAAGTGGTTATTATAGATCTATTAATTTTATTGCGTTGAGATTGAACATCTTGTTTTCCTCTCAGCTACTTTCTAGGTTCTGCAAATTTATATTTTTTATTGATAATGCTGGTTATGATACACATTATTGTGCTTTTGTAGATCCATATCATTGTGCTATTTTTTTTTTTTTAAATTATTTCTTTAAACATTCCATTGTCTCTAGTCCTGCTCAATATATGTACACAATTGGAAACCACAGGTCATTTTTAGAGTTTAATCTATTTTGAGCTACCATATTTCTGCTTCGCCTCTTGTTAATTTAAGTATTTGAGTATATTTCTGTCTTGCTCATTATGTTTAAGCATGTGCGTATTATGCTATACCTGGTTAAGTGTACGGGAAGGCATTTGGTCTCGCAGTTCGTATTAATCGACTGGTTTTCGCTGACAACTGCGCGACACTTTTCACCGATTTAGGTTAACGTGAGTTTTGTTTTTGGTTTCATGCTTTTCGNTTTTCGCTGACAACTGCGCGACACTTTTCACCGATTTAGGTTAACGTGAGTTTTGTTTTTGGTTTCATGCTTTTCGTAGCGACACCCGATTTTTCGCGAAAAGATTTCACGATCAGTTGTATTTCATAACACTTCAGCTCAGATCCGCCGTCTTGATTGGATGATTTACGTACTACACGTCTGCACGCGAATCAGAGGCGTACAGTTCCGCAGTAAGAAACCTAGTTCTGATTGTCCAGTCGAGTAAGAAAATATCTTCTCACAGAGAGACGCCGCCGATAAGCAAAATAATACTGTTGGTACGTCTGTAGGGTATTGAGGTCTGGCACGTGCAGGAATATTTTCGCGAAATTCGGGTGTCCCTACTTATTTTGAACAGAAATGGAAAAATTTCGCGAAAAAAAAAATTGTGGACAAGCCAGGTTAATACGGAATGCTGTGCTGCCTGGCCATGGTGGTGGGGGGAGGGGTTGAATACTCCCTCCCCACTGGGGCGCAGCCCAGGGGCGGACCTATATAAGGTCTCAGGAAATATAACCCCCCCCCCCTTTTTTTTCTAAAAAAAATCACGTTGACACGAAGCTGTAACGTAGGTAATTGTTTTAAAAATGAAATTAAATATCAGAAATGTTTTTAATACTGATTATATTTCATTAACCCTTTGAGGAGTATGCACGTACGGCGGGGCTTCGTTTATATAGAATAATAATAATAATAAAGGCGTGTGGGGAGTGCACCCAGGGCAAGGCGACACCCTCCGAGTGACGGTCTTTCCAGCTGGGACCCGTAGGTGAGAAAGCCCGCCGGCAAGCGGCATCGTCCAGCACGATTCCCACATGCGAGGATCTGGGAGTGAACCCGCCAGGGATCGAGCCCGGATCACCGTGGTGGGAGGCGAGCGCCCTGGCCACTACGCCACCACTGCCCCCTTTATATAGGAATTTCTTTGCTCTTGAAAACAAAACTCACACGACTATAACTTTACTATTTCGCTCGACTTCATCAGAATCTGAGCAAAAAACTTACGACTAGTCAACATTTCAATTCCTATGAAATAAGACTGGTTCTTTTCAATACGTTCTCAATTGAACACGATGGATTGTTAAACCTGTTACATGCCCAGACTCATTAATCGGCACACAGTCTACGCGCGACTCCATTGGCCGACGGCCAGCCAATGGTAAACGTTGCAGGGTTACAGTATGCGTGCCCTGTGCAGCATTAGGACGAGGGCAATGGCATCTGGGAGTTGGGTGGAGGGCCCAGTGGCTACAACCCTTCTTCCCCCTTCGTGGCCGCAGCGTTATAAATGATGCTGCGNCCTTGATCCCTAAGCATACCGACCTGCAATAAGCCAAGAGTATAAATGTTTATTAAGGGGAGCAGGCCCCCCCCCTTTTTCTTCTTAGCGACTTAACGACGAAGGCAAGTGTATATGGCTGCAGTGGAGAATGTAGGCCGCTCACTCCAGCCTTGTCTTCGGTGCTTGTAGAACTGTGCCATCCCCGAAGGGTTAATTTGTATCGTTTCCTAAAATTATGGTGAAACAGTGGTGCCCTTCCATGCCACGAATATAGTACTCTATCTGCGCAATGGGAAAATATCTCCCCCCCCCCC
>NQII01002381.1:153837-170967 GCA_002778355.1 Clitarchus hookeri
ACAGATATTAACCTAATGCTTTTAATTCAACTTTAAGGCATATAACTACTTTCCGTCCGTCGTTACCAACTTGACTGGACGCATGCCAGTCAGTGTGACTGTTAAAAACCTTGCAGGTAGGGTTAGCGACATTTTTCAAAGGTTGATTACAAAAGTGCTCAAATAGCTGTGAACAGCCCATAATGTAGTGAATAGTTAGTTGTAAGAAGTGCTTTTTTTTTTTCCTTCGAAGAGTGAGATCAGAGGTACTTACNCCTTCAAAGAGTGAGATCAGAGGTACTTACTTAACGGTGAACGGTGTGTATAGGTGTAGTTTCTTCGCGGTTTCTTCACAATCNTTCCTTCGAAGAGTGAGATCAGAGGTACTTACTTAACGGTGAACGGTGTGTATAGGTGTAGTTTCTTCGCGGTTTCTTCACAATCTTTTAATCCAACCTTCGAAAAATCACCCCGAGTATGACGTGTTTGGGTGTTTCTAAAATATGTCATCACAAGCGTTTTATACTATTGTAAACATAAAAGTGATTAAATCGAACTTCAATCTATAGTTTATATATAAATTTTATTTCATTTGCAATTAATATTAATAAAAACAGAGATAACATAGGTGTGTTGGTAATGCCTTGTAAGAAATAATTCTCATGCATGCAAAATATTAATAAAGGGCATTAATGCGGTTCGTTGCCCCTCTGGTGTATAGTTTCATAGACTTAGTTAAGTTCCGCTTGCATGGGGTGGAGGAATACAGGATGATTCTAAAATCATGGGACAAACATTGAGGGGTGGTAGAGCTCACTAAAACAAACAATTATTGTATAGGAATATATGGGCGGGAGTGACGCGTTGAGGCACAAACACAAAAATAAAACATGAAATGCAACACAGTGTTTATTTACAACGTCGCCGCTAAACGCCTTTTTTTTACAGCAATGTTTATAATAATTGCTCAACATTGCTACCACCGACAGTAATGCAAGCTTGGCAGCGTCGGTGGAGTGATTGGCGAACAGATTCAAATACGCCGGGTATTTCACGCACGCCACCATTGTCATCCAATCACGCCATATGTAGAGGTCGCCAAGCATGCGTGACTGTTGGTGGGTGCATTTCCAGCAACTGTTTTAACATTTTCTGTACGGAATCACTCGTTAAGTATGCTGCTAATTAACATTTTATGTTTCCGTTAATGTGTTACGTTTTTTTGTTTGTGCCTCAACGCGTCACTTCCGCCCATATATTCCTATACAATAATTGTTTGTTTTAGTGAGCTCTACCACCTCTCAACGCTTGTCCCGTGATTTTAGAATCATCCTGTATATTGGAAGTACAACTTTATCAGGGCTTCAGAAAAGTTGTAAGTAACCATGAATGAACTATAAGCCCCTTTCACACGAGGCGACTGCAGTCGCTTGGGCGGGGAACAGTCGCACGCAGTGTAAATGCTCGGATATACCTATGTACCTATATTATTTCCCGAAACATGGCCCCTAACACGACCAATTCAATTGATATGATAGTAAGTTGGGGCAGATGTTCCAATTGTTAAGACCGGTGCAGCAGCTCGACAGCATATCTATCGTGTCAACTACCAGATCCGAACTTGGTTAGGGAAAGAATTAGAACCCGAGGAATGTGGGCGGATATTGCAAAATGAAATCCTGGAACCCACAACATTATCACCACCGGCACCAGAAGAAATACTCAGTACGATCTTCTGCAATTGCAAGAAAGGCTGTGGTGCGAGTTGTGGATGTAGAAAAGTAGGGTTGCAATGCTCCTCAGTTTGTGGCCAGTGTAACGGACAAGCATGCCTCTACGCTTCGTCATATCCAAATGATCTTGATGAAGAAAGTGAATATGTACCTGAGGTCCTTGAAGCTTCAGAGCCGAATATAACAGACAACCGAGGATGATGATAACGAACTGGAAAATTCAATTTTGGCGACCAGAAGAGGAAGACGATGACGAACAAGAGGAATATTAAGCTGCATGCTTGCTATTGATAATCAGAGTAACAAAAACAAATCCGCCTTACATTTCAACTTAAAACAAATTGTAATATATTTACGATAAACTTATAATAAATAAATATGTAATTACAATGTATTTAAACTATTTCATTTCAATACATTATTATTAATATAAATGAACTAAATAGTATCAAACGGATGTCTTATTTATGAAGAATATTTATAACAATTATTTATAAATAAGCAAATAATTTAAGTTTCTCAATAATTATAATATTTTCAGTAAGTAATTAATTTTTTTAAACGGTACTATGCATTGGATTTCACAGTTGACATAACGTTATCCTACACACGGATAGGAGCTTCCCACTCTTCGCGCTGTATCTCGAGAACGGTTAATTATATAAAATATCGCCTAGGACAAAAATTGTAGAGAATATTACGCTCTTCAAGTTTTGTAATAACTTCAAACATCATTTGAAGCATAGGAAACAAGATATTTACAAAAAAAACCGATTTTCGCGATCTTTGACCTTGAATATCTTGACACGCGGACACGAGATTCTATAAGACTTTTGAGCTAACTTTTAGAATGTAAAAAAAAAAATATATATATGTATGCAAATTCTCAGCTTTCTAACTTTCATTCCCGAGGTTGAATCCCTATTTGACTGGACTGTAAGACTGTGAGCACATTTCATGCCGTCGTGCATCGCGTGACCCCGTCATTTGTCAGAAAGTCTTCGACTGCAGGCGTGTGTCGAATGTTCCAGTAAGAGCGGCTTTAGTTAGCTTCATTGAGCGTGGACGTCGCATCTAACCCCCCCCCCCNATCAAAGCGAACTTGTACATCAGCAATAAATAAAACTATATGATAGTTAATAAATCCTACACCACAAGTATTTTACATTTCCATCAACATAAATATACTATATATATATATATATGTAAAATGAAACTTTCACTCATATATTTTTTACATAGGCCTAAATTATAATATAAAATTCGTAGTCATTAGTATTAACAACAGATAAAAATATGTATGTTGGTAACGCCCGTTAACAACTAGTTCTTGTGTAATACTTTAATTAAATTATTTTACGCCACTAACGTTTCTTACTGATATGGAAGCGCATTGTATTGTTCTTAATAAAAAATAGTATATTTGTTTTTTGATTGCCTGCTCAGTGCACAAATGCAGTATGTCATTTTCTAATTCATTTTTTTAAAGACTAGTTTTACGTTTTGTTTGCTTGTGGCGGATGGATATGTAGTCGGTGGTCAGTAAGAAGAACCTAAGTGGCCCTCATGAAAGTTGCAGCTATAATCCATTCACGGTATCTTCGATACTTTTGAAAAGAACCCTTGAAAGATCACCCTAGGCGTTACATGTTCAATGGTTATAAAAAAAATTATATATGGAAAAAGGTTTTGTCTTGCTTTTAGCACTGAAGCACTATATAAATTGGTTGTTTTAAGTTTTAAGTATATTTTTTCAATAAATTATAATAATTTGTTAAAAGTCCGTACGAATTAACAACGGATTTTGAAGGGACATGTTGGTTATAGCTGAAAAGAAATAGTTCGTAGGTTAAATATTAATATGTATAAATTTAATGCCGTAATTGTAAAGTTAATATTGCTAAACTATATATTTACATTTTTACGTAGCACTCATGGGTAAAGATTTCACTGTTATTAATTGAAATTAAATAAATTTCAGTGTCTGTCCAGCGGACTCATACACTCCATCTTGTCCGTTTGGGCACGTTTTTTTCAGAAGTATAACCACGCCATATTGGATATTGGAGACGCTGAATTGTGGTTATAAAACTAACGTAACACATTCTTTCTACTTATAAGATAATTCTAGGTTAAGATGTAATTTTAGTATTAGCGTTGTTATTTCTGCACTTTATCAAATAAACGTGCAAAATATAGAAAGGCATTTGAATATTTCCGTTACGTAATTCCCTTCGCAATCCTTAACAGAAAAACATATTTTAAAAGAATGAAAAGGAATCGAATTTTGGTCAATAACTGATAATCGATTATTTTCGAAAGCTTTTTGTGAAGCGTAAGAGATAGCAGCACAGTAGCGTTTGCTTACACGTCTTTCTATTATATCGTCTTTGCGCCGCAGGTAGTGTTGTTTTGATGTTGTGGCAGTGAAGAAGTGCGACAGTTTCTTGATGGAAAAGCGATGTACCTACACCGCAGGTTTCAAAATGAAAGTGATTTTGTTCGCTGAAGAGTTTGGAAATCGAGCCGCGGGCCGTGAATTCGTAGTAAATGAAACGTTAGTGCGGGGCTGGAGGAATTTTTCTCACTTATAAGTCGCACCCCGAGTTTTCAATAAAATTTTTTAAATAAAATGTGCGACTTATATGTGATAAAATACGGTACCATTTATCACAGTGAAATCTTTAACCTGAGTGCTACTTCCAAAAGTTTATTATGTAAAATTTAACTTTTTCCTTACACCAAATATGTAAATAAATCTTAATACAATAAGTAAACTTTAATTAAATTATATAATTAACAGTTCCGATATATACTTCAATCTACCTTTTTGTATGTATTACAATATTTTGCTAAATTGATTAGCATTTTTTAGACATTTGGAGAATTTTATTAAAGTATATGACAGTTAAGATTACATGGCATTGTTTCTCTTCAAAAATAAATTTTGGTAGTTCCCACATGGACACTGTTAACAAAATATTTGACAGTTCCCACATGGCTCTGTTACTGTTTACAAAACGTTTGACAGGTGTCACATGGCAATGTTTTGTTTACATATTGCGGAAGGATACATAATCGGCTCCCTGAAAGTAGATCTTTAGCAGGGCTTCAGAAAATCTTGAAGTTACCGTGAATACATTATAACCGTGAGATAAGACTTGAAAATAGTTCCCCTGCATCGCTACGCCGACCTTACTGGCAACACGCAAGCTTGCGTTTGCTTTGAACCACATAGAACTACGGACAGGGTTATTTTTCGAACGTTGGCGACAGTAATGCTTACCGCGACTGCCTGGTGCCGGACCGGCCGAGTAGGGATGTTGATATCGAGAAAAATATCGATATTATTTATATCGGTTATTTATAAAAGTATCGTTTTACTAAACAATATATATCGAAAGAGAAATTTCGATTTTCGGTACATCGGAAGTCGATATTTTATGTATTAAAGGATTTGACAAATTTAAAATTGCTTGGCATATTACGTATTGAGGACACGAGGCATTACAGAATGACTTGGCGCCTTTTCAAAATGCATGTTGCAAAAGTAAACACAGTAATTTTTAATTTATATTTTTGTATTCTAAACAGAGATTATTTTTAAAATATTTATTTCCGACACATGTAAAAAAATATTGCTTTCGAAAAAACATTGTTGAAATATATCGACTATTTACATCGATAAATCGTTATGATATCGCCATTACAATATATCGATATTTTTGCAAAATACCAACGGTCTAATGAAATAATAGTTTTACATATTAGACGTGCCTCAGGACAGCTCTCGCACATTTCTTAAAAAAAAAAAAAAAAAAAAATTCTTTGTGAAACTTTTAATACACTGAAAATTACGGGTAAATTAATATCTATAGAATGAGCAAACACAAGAATTATTAATTTTTTTCTTACTTGCTTGTTTTTATTTTTGAAAGGGCCCGCGGTGGTGCAGTGGTCAGACTACTCGCCTCCAACCGTGGCGAACCAGATTCAATTCCCGGCGTGGTCGATCCCGGATTTTTGCACTTGGAACTCGTGCCGGACGATGCCTCTGGTCGGCGGGTTTTCTCCCAGATGTCCTGTTTTACCCTGTCCTTGCGTTGTTAATCGCCACTGTTTCGCACTCGCAGAAACGCCCGCCCGAGGATGGATTCCAAAACTGTAGTTTTCCTGCCAGCTAAACGAGCCAGTAAGGGCGACAGTCGCAAGCGAAACATTTGCTACTCGCGCCTTAATGCCAAGCACGTTTTTCACGTGGCGTGCGGGGCCTGCCTTCATGGGCACGCTATCTTCGACCCACGCAACTAGCGTTGCGTCCGTGTAAATCTGTCGTAGGTAAACACAGTCCCCCTATTCTCTAAACCGTGTTGTTTTATATAGCGTGTGTGTTCTGAGATATAACAGTGTATGTTTTGTAAACGCTGTTAAACAACGGGCATTTCAAACGTGCTACATAGGGAAGTTTGCGTTCCACATATGCGTGGACTGCGATGCTGTTGACGATTACTTCGAGTATTTATTGCTTTGCATGCTGGGTATCGCGGGATTATTAACAAATAAAATTAATTTTCTGTGGTGCCAAGTACACAGTGGGAAATATCTGTAGATTTACGGAACAATTTACGGAGACGTATAGTTAATTTACGGAAAGGCACTCCTAATGGCGAATAACGGAAATGAGATCCGTAAATATAAAATACGGAAGCTCTTAGTATCCTCGTGGCTTCGACTTTGAGACACGAACAAGCCGATGATACCCGAAGCGTATGAAATCCCATCTTCGCAATACTACTTCGTGTAAAATAGTAGTAGGCGAGTGGCGAACCACTCATGGAGTGCCAATTATTTGACTATTTTTCGAATTCCGCTACACGACAAAACCTTCTGTATACACAGCGAAACTCGCACATAACGAAAATAAAACTAGTTTTTCGTAACCTCGTTTTATAAATCGCGAGTAAAACTAAATAGCTAGCGCTCTAACACGACTTGAAACTAAGACAGTCGCGTTCGTCAGTTTCGTGTGAAATCCATATTAACGATACACAGTACTCCGTGTGGCAGGTAAGTGGTTTGAGTCATTGAGTATTTTATTTTTCGATTCGTGTTAAAATCCCACTACAGGACAAATTATTTAAACTTTGTTTGATTTATCTGCTATACACAGTGAAATACATAAAAAAAAAACCTCGCAAACACACTAACATGACTAGAAACTAAGAGAAGTACATACATCATTATATATAAATCCCATAATAACAACACATTTCCTTGTAAAAGCGTGGTAAGTGATTGGATAAAATTTTGGACTGTCGATTTTTTTCAGAGTTGAAATCCCGCTATCGAACCAAAAAAAAAACAATTATGGTCATTTTATTTACGGCGAAACACCCACATAACGAGAGTAAAACTTTTTTTGTTTCCCCTTTTTTTAAAGAGCAGATTTAAAACAAACTTGCGAGTTTATGGACACGTTACGTGAATTCACGGAGATTTGTGTGAAATTTACGGAGATGACGTTATTGAGAAAACGAAGAATCCGTAATTTCAGGAAGATGTCTGGATAATTTGTAACCGGTACTTTCCGTAAATTTACGGACTTCTTCTGACAGTGTAGTTTTGAAACACTGATAACGTGGAAGTAAAGAGACCTGAAAAATTAGCGTTTTCATTTCGGGACAAGCTAGAATTCGGATCCCCCTACGTTTGTATTGCTTATTGTATTGGTTCACCCGTTAGTTTACACCTCCTGGACAACTCTTGAGCCAATAAATAAATGCACAGTAAAATGCAGACCGAAACACCGTATTCCGCTAATACGACAAGCAACCAATGAATAGTGATATTTGCATGGTTTTACATACGACAATGCATTATAGCCCACAGGTCGTTGAACTCGCGAATTTTTCAGGTCTCTACGTGGAAGTTGGAAAATGCTAAACAAAGATGTGCAAGTGAACTTATCACACATTCGTCCAACGTGCGAAATTCGTAAGAATTGTGGGCCTAAAAACTAATGATAGTTACGTGTGAATAGGTGTGTTAAATTTTGTCCCCTTGGTAAGATAATGGAAATGTGTGTATTTTAATCTACGTATATACTGACCAGCCAATCAGGTGCTCCCAATACAAACAATAGCGAACATACTTGTCGGATTCGGGTGCCCCTTTCATTGCACCGCAATTACATTTTAATACATTTACATTAATAAACTTATCTACATATATATCAAAGAATTTCATTATATCATCGATAATTATACTAATTTTTAATATCTTTGCAGGGGTCTGGGTTTTCCCTGTCATCTGGGGAGTGTAGATTCTCCCCCTCCCCCCGGGATAACTGTGAAAGTGGGCTTCTTTTTCTTCTTCTCAAGTGAGTGAGTGAAGAGCTTTTTGGACGGCTCTTAACAGCGAAGTCTTGGGAGAGCTGATGCCGGAATTATAGGGTGGGGGGAACGGGAGATCCCCGAGAAAACCCGCCGACCAGCGGCCTCGTCCGGCACGATTCCCACATGTGAAAACCCGGGAGTGCCCCCCACTAGCCCAATATATAGCACCAATACGAGCATCGCCTTTCCTCGGGATGCTATTGGTTGCTGTTGAGACACCAACTATTCTATAATTGGTTGCTTCCTATACCATGGATCTACTAAACTTTTCCCATAGTATCCAATATGTCACTTGTTATAAGAAAATCGTAAGTACTTTTCTCACCGAAAATCTCCTCTTTTAAGACACCTGACAAAAACAAATTAATGCGTACGTTGAGCGGCAAAGGGGATCAAGCCCCGCCATCTTGGATTTTAATTATTTTTGCCATATGTTCCATTAAAGAACGTTTAACGAAAATTTGTGCACGCCGTATCATAAATAATAGTTTATATCGCTTTATCAAACTATTAAAACTCTACCGCGTTTGTTGATTTTTGACTAGTGACTACCGGCGATAAATAAGTAATTGTTTTCTTGCCGGAGGTTATAGAAATTATGCTGGTAACAGTAGTTTAGCAATACATGTTTTATAACACGTGCAAAGCAATGCCCTATGCCTTGTCGACGCCCAAAATAAAGTATAAAATCTGTGATGCAGGTTATGGCGAAAATTCCGTAAATCCAAGATGGCGGCGACTGATCCCCCTTAAACGTTTATTTTAAAAGAGCTCACTTTACCGTGGACAGTATTTGATATTCTCGTCGTAATCTTAAATGTTGTCTGCGGCTGTTGATATGTGATCACTAGTGCCACCGGTTTCTCGCGAAAAGTTTTACGTAAAGGCTAGATTTCAATATCCTATGTGCACACTCGCAACATTCCTTTGACTATTGGCAGGCCTGTCTCTGTGTGAAGAGAGTCCGTTACATGGGTGAGCCAATCAGAATTAGGTTTCCCCGATACTGCCCGTCCGTGATTCGCGGGCAGACAAATAGGACACAACAATTCAAATGATCCAATCACGAAAGTGGTTCTGAACTGAAGTGTTTTGGAACACAACTTGTCCTGAAAGCTTTTCGCAAAAAAAAAAAACAGGTGCCCCTGCACTTTAATCCCGTGTCAGTAGGAGCAGTGAAATTTCACGAAAACATTTCGAAACAAGCTATATTTCAAAACAGTGTGTGGGTGTTCACCTTTCCCTATTGGCTGCATTAACATGTTACTTTTAGTACGCGAATCACTTGGTTCACTGCAGAAATGGTTGAATTCTAATTGGCCCAGTTAAAAACAAACTGATTAGCATGCAGAGGGCAACCAACCAATGGCAAAGTAAAAATTTTTGTTTGTGCTTAGAGTATTGAAGTCTACCATGTGCTTAGATTTTTTCGCGAAAAATTACTGGCTCTACGTATCAGTGATATCAATCAGTGAAATAACATTCACTGAAAGTCAGTTGATAGGCTACTGCCGACTGACAAATCAAGGAAATGAACTAGGAACACGTAACTTACGGCAGTGGAATTCTCGCAATTCAGCGGTAATCACACAAATAAATCAGTGAAGTTCAGACATCGTATTAATTAGTTATCGGTAGAGACCAGAAAAATCCACGAGTTCAATGACCTGCAGGTTAGCCTCTCTAGTCTTATATATAAGTATGTCGATCTCAACTGCACATTGGTTGTCTGCTGTCACATTAGAAGGTGACGATTGGGCCAACCTTCTTCAGGAGGTGTCAAACACCGTGTGGACCAATGGCTGAAGTTTTATAAACACACGTGTTTCGAATTCTAGCTTGTCCCGAACTGAATCCGCGAATTTTTCAGGTCTCCAGTTATCAGTAGGGCCAGTGACTTTTCGCGTAAAAATCTGAGCACACAGTAGACTTCAATACTATATACACACCTCAGCTGTTGTCATTCCTACATTGGCTGCCGGTGCCGGGCCCGTCTTTGATCAAGCCACTCGGGACTAAGTAACTCCGACACTGAACCTTCGTGATTCGTGCGCAAACGCTTAACACGGGCCAGAACCTTTTTTAGCCAATCAAAGAAGCTGGACGACCCCACAGTGCTTTGGACTGTACCTTGTCTCGAAATCTTTTCGCGAAATATCACTACCCCTAGTTATCAGGCACTGATTATCAGTCGCTCAATTCTCACTGTTTCGTATTTAGAGTGCAGTGGTGACGTGCGTGTGTGTGTGTGGATGTCGCAGGCGGCGAGATGACGGCGAAGAAGCGCGACGCGACGCAGTACAGCGGGGTGCCGGAGGAGGCCGACGCCGTCAGCAGCGTGGTGAGCGCCGAGCCCGGAGCCGTGCGCCTCGAGGCCAACATGAGCCTCGTCAACGGCATCACCGTCATCGTCGGCAGCATCATCGGCTCCGGCATCTTCGTGTCGCCCACCGGCGTGCTGCAGTTCACCGGCTCCGTCAACATGTCGCTCGTCGTCTGGGCGCTCTCCGGCCTCTTCTCCATGGTCAGTATCCCTTCTCTATACATCTCTTCCTTCCTTCCTTCCTTCTTAGGATCTACTTCTTCGTGTCGTCCACCAGCATGCTGCAGTTCAGCTCTCCGGCCTGTTTTTCACGGTTGGTCTCCTTTCTCTCTTCGTCTATACACACACATACAGGATGATTCTAAAATCACGGGACAAACATTGAGACGCGGTAGAGCTCACTAAAGCCAACAATTATTGTATAGGAATATATGGGCGGAAGTGACGTGTTGAGGCACAAACACAAAAATAACACACGAAATGCAACACATTGTTTATTTACAACGTCGCCGCTAAATGCCTTTTTACAGCAATGTTCATAATAATTGCTCAAAATTGCTACCGCCGACAGTAATGCAAGCTTGGTAGCGTCGGTGGGGTATTGGCGAACAGGTTCAAATATGCCAGGTATTTCACGCACGCCACCATTGTCAGCCAATAACGCCATATGTAGAGGTCGCCAAGCATGCGTGACTGTTGGTGGATGCATTTCCAGCAACTGTTTTAAACATTTTCTCTACGGAATCACTCGTTAAGTATGCTGCTAATGAACATTTTATGTTTCCTTTAATGTGTTATGTTCTTGTGTTTGTGCCTCAACGCGTCACTTCCGCCCATACATCCCCATACAATAATTATTTGTTTTAGTGAGCTCTACCGCGTCTCAATGTTTGTCCCATGATTTTAGAATCTCCCTGTATGTATATGTCTTCGTCGACNTTTAGTGAGCTCTACCGCGTCTCAATGTTTGTCCCATGATTTTAGAATCTCCCTGTATGTATATGTCTTCGTCGACCCTTTCTTCTTGTTTTCCTACCAGTCGCGTTGAACTCCTCACGAGGTTAGCACAATCAAAAACCGAACGAGGTGGGGAAGTGGGGAACCTCAGGACTCGAATCCAGAAGGACCTAAGTTCGAGTACCTGTTCGGCCATCCTGATTTCGGTTTTCCAACGGTTACTCGAGAAATTACTCCAGAGATGGTTCCTTTCTACAGGCCACGGCCGATGCTTTCTCCGGTCCTGCTTCTCTGAGAAACTTTGCTCCGTCTCTAATGACCTCGCTGCTGACGAGACGTTAAGCCCTACCAAAAAATTAAGCTGTAATTAGTGAGACTGTAAGCAGTTGGCTTTAAAATTTTAATTTCCGCATTAACGATTCTACCGCTTGATTTCGCCCAATGGGAAAACATTTTCCAGTGTGTTATTTTTAATGTAAATATAAATAGGTTTTTATTCAATCGAATTTTTTAAGTCGGCAATTGTTTGTAGCAGCAAGCCAACATAAATAAAAGTTGAGTGTTCGTTATTTAAAATTAAAATTGTAAATTATGTAAAATTTATTTGTGCTACTCTATGATTGGCTAAACGTGGTAATTGAGTTTTAGAGTTTCTGATTGGTTCTACTGTGAAACGTTTAGCAGCAAGGAGTTGCGACTTCATAGCGTGTACTAATGACGGTGGAAAACTTTATAAGTTGTACTGCTTTTTGACTGTGTGAAACCCTTTTATATGCTGTTAGCTGTTCGTTGAGAAACTTTTGCATCCCTGTTTAGGATCTACTTTCTGGCCATTTTGTATCCTTTCACCGCACCATTCACTTTATTCATGCGTCTATCAAGTGTAGAAATGGTTAGTAACGCGAGCATATCACGAATGTGCTAACCCTCGTTCTTACGTGCATGGTATAAACTAAGATTAAACTGCATAAATGTTGTATCCACAAACTTAAATCGTGTTTTTTTATCATGACGTTAAAACACACAACTAACTTTCCACGTGTTTGCCAACATTCTTGGGAACATTTCAATCAAGGAGTCAATTAAAATATATCCATCTAAACGCAGGGGNTCCACGTGTTTGCCAACATTCTTGGGAACATTTCAATCAAGGAGTCAATTAAAATATATCCATCTAAACGCAGGGGTTGTTTTTTCTTTCTTTTTAAGGTCGATTTTAAAACTGCCAGTGAACCGCCCATCGCCTTTACAGCTGTACCATGTTGCGAAATATCGATAATTATCAACACTAAAAACTATATATCAGGCGCTATATAACGGCTTGGAAAATATCGATATATCTGTTTAGTTGTGTTGTCGACAATAGCGATATCATCGACGTGATCGATATAACGGATTACTGTAACGTGACGTGTATGTCGCCAGTGTTGCTAAAGGTCCTGTCACCCCATCGAATTTTTCCGTCAAACAGCTTCACATAAAGTTACGTCACCGAAACGTCATTACCGCCGCCATTTTTGTCTGGAAATGTTGGATGACCCTAGTTCCCGTCAATCATTTTAAAAGGGGCCGCGTGTCTTCTCGCGAATCACCGACATTCGGTGGCAGAGTTGCTTAATTCTGATTGGCCAGTCAAGTAAGAAAATGTCGTCTCATGAAGACATGCCGCCATTAAGAAAAAGGAAACTGCTGGCATGCCCGTCGGGTATTGTAATTTAGCATGCGAGGAAAATCTTTTCGCGAAATTCGTGTGTGTCTACTCATCAGGTTTACTCGGAACGTCGGAACGTAGAGGTCTCACCAATGCTCATTTTCTATTTTGTTTTTGAGTGGCGACGACGCGGTTAAAACACAACACCAGTGAACTTAGAGAGGGACTCTCTTTCGCGTGCACGGTAACAATGCACAGCTGATCGGAAGCGAAACCCTTGCAGTGACTTTCAAGTTGTGTGAACGCGAGAGTCATGTTTTAGCAGTGCGATACAGGCCACGCCATGCGAAGTAGAGCATGTCAGCGAAAGTGACAACTCATCTGTTTGGGAAATGCGATCCGTGTTTCCTCTTGAAGAGCTCGTTGCCCGGACGTCTCTGCCGTACTCTCGTATGCCCGTCTACGTCTGTCTCAGCGAATAAATACCCCGGGAACACTACTTTTCGCCAGGAAAGAGAAAAACCAATTATCTAAGCCTGTACGTTTTTGTTTTATCAAGTTAATAGGACCACCTGTTTCTCGCGAAGAGATTCCACGACTAGTTGTACTGCAAAACACGTTAGTTCAGAACCAGTTTTTTTCTAACCTACTCTAAAACTAAGTGTTATATGTTAATCCGCGGTAGGAACGGGATTATTGCGTCTCAGGGCTAACCCCTTACGCTTACAAGGGAAGGAAAAAACATGCAAGGAGACGTGCATGGCGGCAAAGAGGGATTGGGGTTCCCACGGCCGAGTTTGGCCATGAAAAACCTCCCTAATGTACTTATAGTTAAACTACATCTAGAAGAGAAAGGGAAAAACCGGCATAGGCACCGTAAAAACCCCTTCGACATGAAAGAATGAAAAATTGTTACATGCATTATGAGAAAATGCTAGAGGAGAAAGATAGGTGGGTACCATGCTCTTTATTGATGGGAGAGGAGAAACTAGTAGAGATCGCGGTTGGACGGTTTTAACCAGCACACGTCTTAAGTGTCTGCCAGCCAATCACGGACGTTCAGTGTCAGGGTAACTTCATTCTGATTGGCCGAGTCGAGTAGAAAATATCTACTCACACGGACACGCCGCCAATAGCGAAAGGATATTTGCACGCACGCACTTAACAAGTAAACGCGGCAGTGCAGTCGCCGTCACAGCACGTGCGTGCGATGGGGTGCCTCGTCGCTCTCTCGTGAGTGGCCGCAGTACATCATCAGCTTCTCCCGGCCCCCTGTCCGGCCTCTGGTTTCTCGCTGCGTGCGCGCCGACACTGACGTCGCTGCAGGTTAAGCCAATCAGAATTCAGAATGGCACCGACACGACCGGCACCGATAATCTCCACGCGTAGCGCAGTAGCTCTTAAAAAATATTTTCTCGGTACGACCCTAAACTTTGCTGTGCTATCGAGAGAAGTTCGCAGTTGTGAATACCTGTTGAAACTATAGCACACACTAGAATGTACGTTACGTTACGGGACGTGGAAGAGAGAGTTAAACCGGGATTACAATGACTTCACGTTACACTTAACACGTATCACGATACACGTTTCCATAAATCTTGGTCTTTTTAGGTTCTGTATTATATTTCACGTAAGCAGGTAAACTTTGCATGTTTAAATATGCCGGATAAAGTGTTGGTTTTCAGACTGAAAACTCCCGAAATTCCCGTTATACAGGTGTATCTGTGTTTTAACATTGATGTGGCAAGAACAGCTTGCGAAAGTATGGCGCTCGTGATTTATACAAACTCCGAAGACAACTAGGAGATCGCTATATTCTCCAGAAATGTAACAATGTTTTTTCGTGTATTTGGGAATAAATAGTATTTAATTAACTTTGATCTGCTCGAGAAAATTAAATAGTCTCCTGCGAAGTACTAAACATTGCAAACTTATCGGTAAACGTTCTGCATTTCATGAAAGCATTTTCATACCTCTCAGAAACGTCATCAGTGAACTTTGGTAATGTAAAATGTCTTGTAAAGCTCTTTAAATATGTATAACTTAAAAATCAAAACTAATCTTATCCTAACTTCTATATCTAGGGCCAGTGACTTTTCGCGTAAAAATCGGAGCACACAATAGACTTCAATACTATATACACACCTCAGCTGTTGTTATACCTCCATTGGCTGCTGGTGCCGTGTCCCGTCTTTGACTGAGCCACTCAGGACTAAGTAACTCCGACACTGAACCTTCGTAATTCGTGCGCAAACGGTTAACACGGGCCAGGACATTTTTTAGCCAATAAAGGAAACTGGACGACCCTACAGTGCTTTGGACTGTATCTTGTCTCGAAATCTTTTCGCGAAATATCGCTACCCTTATCTATTACTATAGAGCCAGTGATTTTTCGCGAAAAAATTCTGAGCACATGGTAGACTTCAATACTCTAAGCACAAACATAAATTTTTACTTTGCCATTGGTTGGTTGCCCTCTGCATGATAATCAGTTTGTTTTTAACTGGGCCAATTAGAATTCAACAACTTTGGCAGTGAACCAATGTGATTCGCGTACTTAGAGCAAACATGTTAATGTAGCCAATCTAGAAAGGTGAACAACCGCACACTGTTTTGAAATATAACTTGTCTCGAAATGTTTTCGCCAAAATTTCACTGCTCCTATTTATTACTCTTTCTACCTAATTCTCGGGGAAAAATTATATATGCAGGTGGCATCGCAAAAATAAAAACAAGCCCATGAAAAGCAAAGATAACAAACACATCGTCCCTGTTGTGATTGGCCGGCGAGATCGCGTGCTGCAGATCCACGTGTATATATATATTGCGTACTGCGCAAAAGTTTGACATTGACTAGCTTTTATTTACGTGGACGTTCACGTTAAAACGGTTGTAATAATTCTCATTTAAAAGTCCCAGTCAAGGTGTAGGCGGCTTAAGTGAACATGTTGCTCGTAACGTGTTTACGTGAAACGTTAAGTCATCGCAAGTGTAGGGAACTGCAAAATTCGCGTTATTATTTGGCGGCAGACTAAACTCCAAGATGTTGTATGTTCTTTTGACTTTTGCCATTGGCAGAAAACTCGCTTGGCTCGTTCGAGGGACACTAAGTAGCTCAAAGGTTGAACAACCAATCGCCATTGTAGCGGCCACACAGGTACATGATGACGTATGATGGCCAGTAGCCAATGAAATCAAGATTATCATGTCACCAAATTATAACGCGAATCTAGTACGTCTCTTAGACATGTGATATTCTAAAATCTGTGTCGCATCGTAGACTTGAAGCTGGAGTCACAAAACCCCGANGTACGTCTCTTAGACATGTGATATTCTAAAATCTGTGTCGCATCGTAGACTTGAAGCTGGAGTCACAAAACCCCGACCAACCCGACACGACGAAATTCGAGTAGCAGCCAATGAAAAGCAAGGTCACTGTGACGTCAGCCCTACTAAATCGCAACCCCGACAGCCAGAGTAGGTTCTATTTCCACTTTCCATCGGGTCGGGCTTATCGAAGCGCGCAAAAAACTATAAATACAATATAATAAAACAAAATTCCGTGCGTATTTCTCCACTGTAGAAAATAATAAACTAACTTGCCTGCAAAAGATAACGTTCCGATTTGTATCTAAATAATTTTTTTCTCTTGTATAAATTCAAATATTGTCAAAAGCAAAATATTCATTCACTTTATCATGAGTTAAAAAAAAGTAGATATTGGATATTATAAAGATAACTTGCCGTTTTAGGGATTTACAAACGCCAGCTAACACACTTGTCGGAAAGATTTCTTCGGGGGTATTGTGAACTCTGAATAAAATATAATGTGAAATTCCGTCGAGCTCTGACGTCGTGTCGGTGTGTAGTGTCGTGTTCGTCGGGCTGTTGTGACTCCAGCTTTAAGGCGCCCGTCTACCTGGCGCTTGAACAGCGTTGCAGAGTGTTCGAAATACACGTTTTTCAACGAAACTATTAAGCGTGCGTCCAACGTGCTGATCTACGAAAAGAACACACACTTCAGACGAGAGCTGTTAAGTACTTTCAAAATATCACGTACGTTAGAAACATCAATTCAGAGTACTCCAAAAC